>JAVSBT010227196.1:0-13054 GCA_033118115.1 Pharyngocirrus eroticus | reverse complement strand
GAGAGATACACATGTCAAAACGTTGTTCCCACATGATGGAATGGAGCAGTTATAAGTTGAAAGTGAAATTAATTCAAATAAAAAAGGTATGACATTTTTATATAATAAATTGATCAACTTTGAAACAGTTTTTTGAGAGCGTTTTCTACCTCATACAATGTAATCAAGGCTTTTAGTGAAAGCAGAAATGTTGCATGAGGTAGGAAATTATCTCATAAAACTATGTTCCAAAGTTAATTTATTCTACTTAATTATAGATCTTGAACAAGCAACATTTTTGCTATTAATAAGACAATGTAATTCTGAACTAATTCTTTTTTTAGATGAATTTTCTGCACTTAAAGTAAATATAAATTATGGAATTCACTTCACTAATCATATCTTCTCATCTCTGACATGTTTCAATTTAGAAAATTAAAATTTAGTTTTCTTGAGATATTTTCCTCATTTTCTTAAGCATGGAGTTTGACAAAATAACCAAGGAGTACAAAAGGAAATTTAAAAAACCTTTGAAACAGAAACAAACATTCAATAAGAGTGGCTCCGGATATCAAAATAGGAAATTATTACAGTAAAAAAGTTACTTCAACACAATAATAAAGAAATAAAAATATCAAACTTACCATTGTGAATGTTGTTTTCTTTGATATATATTTGTTTTGAAAATCAAAGAAGTCCACAGAAATAGCCACAGAAAATATCCTCTAAGTATCTCCAGTCACTCACTCACTTGTAAAGCAGATGTGTAAATGAAGACACAAATCCACTGCTAAGGTCTACAGAAGAATGATGATGGGCTCAGGTTGATATAGACAGACACACTTTTTTAAAACCATTTCCAGATCCTGATAATATTCTAGCCAATGACCAGCCAGGAAGCAAATTGTTTCCTAGTCTCACCATTGTAAATCTTAAGACTTTCTTTCATTGTGAACATGGTGATGGGAGTTTTTTTCTTATCTCATGAGTCATCTTATGTTGCTCATCTCTTGAGAATAAGTGATGGACAGGAATATTTTAAGCTGCATGGGTGCAAATATCAAACTATGTTCATCAGAAATTAAAGTTTTTTTTGGAAAGTCTTTTTTATTAATAATTTGTGCTAGCAGAAAATTGACCACATCAGATTTTTTGTGAAACGTTTCCTTTATTCAACAACCAAAATTATTGATAATTTACAACGTTTCACTTTATAGTCTTCAAGTTTCTTCATGGGGAGATTGAAGAAAGTAAATGAAAGTTTAGCTTTATGTCTTGTCTCATTGTGAATTTAAAAACAAAAAAATGATTTCTTATTGATGTTAAAAAAATAATGGGGTGTTACCAACTCCCCTATCAAGAAAAATTGAAATTAGTCGAACTAGGCCAAAACTTGCCTATCAAAGGTTGTGGAGATGATATAAATGTACGATCAATAATTATTTTGAAGAAACATCAATATATAATAGCAGACCTTGAGTTCATCTTTGCTGACACATGTACATCATTCCTTAGGGATATGCCCTTTGTGATGTTGTCCCTTTATTTTTCAGGTTGGGTTCTCCTCAGACACATATTATTTCGTTTATATTATTGAATGAAGTTCTTTTTTGACCAAAACTAGAAGGTTTATTTAGGGATGGGGGTAGAGACATCCTACCACTATTATACAGGACTATTCTACAAGCGCCATCTAATGGGAATTAATCCTGAAACCAATCAGCCTGAAGATGACCATAGCTAGCTCACATTGGTCGAAATAAATTAAACAAGATAAATATGCCCTCTAGGTTTGGTCAAAAAAGAACTAATAACATTTACAAAACTAATGAACTTTTTCAAGTAAATTTTGTTTACATATTACCTGTCTTTAAAATATTTTTAATAGCATTTAAAAGTTTCTCTGAATAAATACAGATGTAAGGTTTTGCAGTTGGGCTTTCATTACATATTTTTTTTACATACAACTTTCCTTTTTATTTGCTCAAGTTTTGCTTCTCTTCTTTGCTCTTTACACTGCATTGTTTTACACGCATTCATTTAACATTTTTTATTGTCTTACAAACATTCATGTAACATTTTTTTGGTTTAACAAGCATTCATCTAACATTTTTATTGTTTTACAAAATGTCATTTGATATCTTAGAACAGCTATAGTGAGAAGACCTGAATAGCCAAGTGGTTCTACTGGTTAAGATTGTTCACTAAATTTTAAGAACTAAAGAAGACTGTGGTTGCTGTGACTGGTGAAGGGTCTCATCACTTTGGTCTAAATTTCATTTCTGTGAATTTCAAGGAGTATTGATGTCCTCTCCAGTGATACCAACTGACTTTATCAGCAATTGTTGCAGTGTGGTCGAAGTAAAGGCCATTGAGATTGGAATAATGACATCCAATGTACCACCAGGCTCCTTTGTGCCTTCTAGCACAGTTGATAGATGTAGACGCATCATTATCTTTGTCAAAGGTAGAAAATTTTTGACCATTATGACCTGACAGTGAATCACCTGTAATATAACATGATTATATGTCCATAATAATTTTGGAATGATGAGATTTAAAAGCCACATGAGACACAAATGAGATTAAAATAATTAAAACTAAATTAAAATTCTTCTGCATAAAGCACATTCAGCAAATCATTTAGAAGGTTACTAGTTTCCCCACACTTATTTCAATTGAAAATCCGGAAGCTATCACACATATTTCAAATTTCTTTTTACATTTTTTCATCAAATTACACAAAGGAGTTTCCAAAATCGAATGCATATTTTTTTATATGGTCCTGATAAAACCCCTGAAATAGTAAAATAATGGTTTTCAGCCAATCATGGACACTGACATTGTTCTCCCAAGTAATTTTCAAATCAAAATCTGGGAAATTCAGCAACATAGACTTGCTTTAATTTTTGAAGGTATAACATGTTTAATTTTTAACTGAAGATGCAGATTTTGGGATCATGACCTTAATAAAATACATTTACACTCACAGGGTTAACCCATGCTTTGTTAGCCTATTTACTCATTTCTTTCAAGGCTCACCCAAATCACTAAGTTCCGTTTTAAAGTTGTTTTTTATTTTTGTGTCTCTCTGTGATTTTTTGTAACCATTTGCTGACTTTAAAATGTAATTTGCTTACATGTTAGAAGTTTATTTACTTGATAAAAGGTGAATTTATGTAGTTGATCTTTTTTTTAGGTCATGAGGTATTGCTTCTAAAAGGTTAAGAATAGCTAGGGATACTACTGGCCATGTATTTTTATTCTTTTACTGTCTAAAGATAAAAATACAGAATTTCATATGATGAAAAAGGGATTTCAATATTTTAGACTTTACCAAATTACATTTATTATTTCTTACTATGTATTTCATTGATAATTTCTACCTGTCAATCTCAAGTTGATGTGGTCCAGATATTCAGATTAGGTTACATCTATCCAATTAAATATGTTATAACTATGAAAGGTGGATGTACCGAAGTTGAGAAAGTGTAGAATACGGGAATGCATTTTTGCGGCCATTTTGTGTCTGATACATATCATAGCACATTATAGTACATGTATTTCAAATGCTGAGAAAAAATAAATTGGTCAACAAATATGAAAATAAATAATTATCTGTTTTTAATTTTTATATGAATGTAGGCAACATCAGCTTTAGACAATAAAAGAATCTAAAAAGCATGGCTCGTCGTCTATCCTTAAAAACAAAGATAAAGTAACCATGACTATTCTTATACCGACTGGTTCACGACAAAATGGTTACTAGATTACCTATTATGGCCATACAGACCTTTAACGATTAGGCACGACATTTACACTCGAAAGGCAATCTTTTTTTTAGAAATAACATGATGATATGATGTGTTTGCAAAATGTGCATTGTAGTTTCATTTAAAATTGTGATTTAATTATAATAGGGTTGGAACTGTCAATCCATCCCTTACTTCATTTATATTGTACCCAATCAGACGTTTCACTTTTGTCCGGCATAAGTTTGAAGTAAGGGAGAGGATGTGAGTCTACCACATGAAAATAGGTCCGTATTGACTCTATGTAATATTGATTGACACCTATTTAGAGGGTCATGACCTATAATGACAGTGTTCTTGTGACGTTGATGACGTTGAATTGGGCGTGTCCAGCATAAAATTACCATTAATAAGCCTATTGGTCTATCCCTACTGACAAGATATATTTATATTTTATCTACTTATTTTTTAATTTTCAATTTCCTTTTACAGGGTAACTGAATCAACTTAGAGTAGATATTCCCCCTTAGGGACCTGTTTCACATACTATACAACATTGACAATATTATACAGTAAATCATAAGTAAAGCATTACAAAGAAGTATTCAAATTGACTTTTGTAAAAGATTTTGAGATCTGGTAGCTTACAAAGTCACTATTCATTGTCAAAGGGAGTTTGCATAAGTAAAGTCTATTCCTTGATGTTCACAATTCACTTTGAAATGGAAATAGAACATATAATCATGTACCTGCATTGCCATAGTATCCATCAAGTCTTAATCTGTAATTGTCGATTTGATTTTCAATGTTGAAGGTGGAGTATTTGGCAAATCTTGTTTCATTACTGAAGTCTTCAAGGTCCACTCTTAGTTCATGTCGATTTCCACATGAGTTCAGTAATTGGTACAAGTCTTCATTACCTTTTTGGTAAAGAATTGTAAGTTTGTGCTATGGCTTTGAGTAGTACATTTTATAATACAACTTGGCTGCCAAATCATATTTCAATAAACTTTGATAAAATTGTTTCAATTTGCTATAGATTTTTAAAAAAATATTCGGAGCATTATTGTGAATAAAGGTATCAAAAAGAAGTCATAGGTATAAAAAAAGACAACATAATCAATTTACTGTGACCTTTGTCAAACAGCCAGAAGATAAAATTAATTGTGACTTTGAATATCTGAAAATAGTAGGCCTATTGTTAATATACCAATGTGTAGTTACTTTATTGAACAATTCGTTTTTAAATGATTCTATCTTAGAGGTTGAACATTTCTAATTGCAGGATAGACTTTATTAATCCCTTGTAAATGTAAGTTCATAATTTAAGATAAGCTATATACAAACGAATGGGCAAATGTCTTTTATAAAGTTTTTACCTTGCCAAAACTCGTTTGTCAAGTCACCAAACCCTTCCTTGTAATCATTCCATTCCCTGTAAAAGTTTTCAGATCCATCTGTCCTTCTTTGGAATACCTAGGATAAAAAGTAGTATCACAAGCCTTTTTGACAACTGGCCATTTTTAAGCATATGTATATTATTATAACAGCTGTAGAAAAGAGAGTTCAAAAACTTCATATAGGAGTTTTTCTGAAATAACTACGGTTGTAAACTGAAACAGTTTCTTTGATAACAATACATTTAAAACATAGTGTAGTTCAAATTTCAAATCTAATATTTTGAGATTACAGTTTATCCTTTTGTTGGTGTACAGCTGGAGATTATTGGTACATGTACTTATTGTTGCAAGGATTACACTTACCAGCCATCCTCCGCCATCAGTTTCCATGTCACAGTAGACTTGTATTTGTTTGGTAATGCAATAATTGTAATGCAAATGGACAGAGATCGTGTAGACACCATTCTTAGTGAGACCTTTTCTCTTTAGGTCCATACAATTGCAAGGTTCCACTGAAATATAGGAAAATCATAAAATAAATGTTACTTATTTTCAATTAATATTTTGTAAAATTGCAGAGAAAATTGTTCATTTGCTCAGGATATTGACCTCATTTAAAATTCAAGAGATGACACAAAATAATAATGTCACATCCCTTTTCCTTTGACCTTCAAGGGTTCATCTTGACATAGGATTGTTTACTTTATGATAGAAGTGTTGTAGTAACTTGATCATTCAACTATTACCTGTACACTGACTTGAATCAGAATTTGTGTTGTCTTCTATGGTTTTTATACGATCTTCCATTGAATTCATTTTGTCTAGATAGAGACCAAGCGTCTTTGTGGTTTCTCTCAATTCATGAAGGATTTCTCCACTCAAATCCTGTTGCTCCTGTTGCCTCAGATTGGTGGTAAATTGTGCCAAAGTAAGGCTGACCATTACAAAACACAAGAGGATGCAAAGAAGCTTCATGTTGAACTATGTGATAATCACCAATATTTGATAGACGATTTCTTATTTATGTATTTGTGTGACATTGATATAAGGAAGTAAAGATACTAAAATAATAAAAGGAAACTGAATAACAATATGCATTCATATGAAACTGAAATGAAATATTGATATCAATAATGTGACAAAATGTGATTAAGTATATAACTACAGTTTTCAATGTGTCATATTGTGGGCTGATTTTACTCTAAATAATTTGATATGTCACCATGACCTTTATCATCAAATTTCCATGAACAAGAAGTAACTAATAAATAAATTGTCGTTTTCTATGCATGTAAAGTTTATTATGTGTTTAGTTTATGGTTTAAGTGTTGCAGTATCTTTACCATTCAACCATTACCTGATCACTGATTTACAACAGAGTTCTTGTTGTCATATATGTAAAATATGTTCGTTCTTCACTGTTGATGTTCGAGATGACCATGAGTTCAATCAAATTCAGTTATTGATTTGATTTTGAAGACATGACTTGCGCAGAAATTTGATTTACCCTGAGCCACTATCTAGTCCTGATTTACCCCGAGCCACTCTCTAGTCCTGATTTACGCTGAGCCAGAGGCAAGACCAGAAAAGACGTCTGGAGGTGAACCAAGATGCAGTGAGGGCTACGGCACTCCATTAATATAAATGGGGTCACCTATCTAACAACTAATCAAGCCCAAATTTGCTTAACTTCAGTGATCGAAGGAACTGGGGCCAATTTTAATTGATTGCTCAAGCTTGAGCAAATATTTCTTGCTGACTTGAAACATGTATGTAGGTTTCAAACTGCAAATCTTTTTTGTTGGACTTTATCATTATTTGATAGAGTATATAAATAGGTTTTAGATATTTCATATTATGGGCTAATTTGAATGTATTGGAAAAAGCATGTCATTATGTAACCTTGGCATTCTCTTGATTAATATTCAAAATATGAAATGTATATTCAAAATACATTATTCAACTGTATTTGTGAAAAAGCAAGTTTAAAAGCTAACCTATAGTTAATTTTTTTTATTAATGCTCTCTCAAAGCAGTGAAAAGCTTCTAAGGGAAATTAACAAGGATAACCTGTTGAGAAATATTAGTTCTTAATGTTTGAATTTCTCTATTTATTTAAGAAATGAAGACACTCATAGGTTGTGTACTTTTTTATTCCTATTTCTTTTGTGCACAAGTAAGTTATTTGAATGAATCTAAACTGACATGTACTTCATAGTGTGCTATGTCAAAAGCTTGCATATATATTATTACTGTGTTGTTAGATTAGAAGCAGGTGTTTTTTTTCAAGTTAAAACAAATCAAACTATAGAATGTTTACACCTTATGCAAGGGTGTAATGAATTTGGATATCTATTAATAGCTGAAGAAAACCTTAAAATGTCATTTGAATATGAGACAAAAAAATGAGGCCCCATGTCACATGGAATGTAGAAAAAACTGATATTATTGAAATTATCTGACAAAAAAAGTTTATAGCAGCCTGACCTCGAAGATATTTATTTATATATATATGATGTTATAGTATACCTAGACAATGTCACTGTTCATGGACAATAGCATTCTTCCATCAACGTAAGAAGGAACAAATTTAACTTTTTTGATACACTTGTAATTTGCATGTGAAAGATTGTAATGGTCTGTTCTGCAATGTTTTGATAATAATAGTAAATAGAGAAGTGTACCTGCATTTCCAGAGTATCCATCAACCCTAAGCCTGTAATTGTCCTCTTGATTTTCAATGTTGAAAGTGGAGTATTTTGCATATCCTGTTTCATTACTGAAGTCTTCAAGGTCCACTCTCAGTTCATGTTGATTTCCACATGAATTCAGTATTTGGTACAAGTTTTCATTACCTTTTTGGTAAAGAATTGTAAGTTGTATCTTTTTCTAAGTATTCAAACAAATATAATCCAAAACACAATTAAATATGTGTTTCCTGTTTGATGTAAGAAGTGTAAGATTTTAGCCAAAACGTTATTGGTAATAATATATGATCTATTAAAAGACTGATCTATAATGTAGAATAAATTATTTAACTTTGGAACATACATGTAGTATTTTGTGATACCTTTTTACCTCATACAATGTGATCAAGGCCTTATTAGCTTTGGTAAAGACAAAAACATTGTATGATGTAAAAAAAATCTCAAAAATTGTCCCAAAGTGTAGGATTATTTTATAAATTTAGAAACACAAAATTGTTTAAAGATTGTATAACTATATAAGCTTACATGAGTCCACTTACCAATCCAAAACTCATCATTCAATTCCCCAAACCCATCCTTGTAACCATTCCATCCCCTGTAAAAGTTTTCAGATCCATTTGTCCTTCTTTGATACACCTAGTAAAAATATAAGATAGAAAAACAAAAACTTTGCCTAATTATTTTTAATCAAGTTATAGCTATGAATAACAACCTATTTTATTGTGATAAAGGAAGAAAAATCCATATGTGGCTATTTCTTTAAACAAATTCATAATTTTGTTCTTTTACACACAATTGTTAAATTGTCTTACATATCATCCACTAGATGGTGTTGTTGTGATAAGAAGTTGAAATAAAATAAAATGTAAGAAATATCATATTCATGACTGGACAATTTAACATGGAAAAGCTCATCAGAACATGTTAATTGCCATCCATCCATCCATCCATCCCCGGTCCTACCCTCAGTTTTAAATGTCACAGTAGGTTTTTATTTGTTACAAATGTTACAACGATTAAACTTACCAGCCATCCCCCACCATCAGTTTCCATGTCACAGTAGACTTGTATTGGTTTGGTAATACAATAATAATGTGTGTGGACATAGATTGTGTAGACACCATTCCTGATGAAACCTTTTCTCTTTAGGTCAAGACAATTGCAAGGTTCCACTTGAATAAATAAATCATACTTTAAACATTTCAGCTTCCCTTTAAAGTCAAGCAATGACACAAAAACATTGTAACCTTCCTCTTTTTTGTAATCCCAAACATGTAAAAAACCGAAATACTCAATTTTGAAATAGACCATGTTGACCTTTTTACATGGGATTGTTTACTTTATATAAGTGTTGGAGTATCATTTAATTATTACCTGTACATTGACCAGTAACAGAATTCATATTGTCTTCTATGGATTTCATTCGATCTTCAATTGAATTCATTTTGTCCAGATAGAGACCAAATGTCTTTGAGGTTTCTCTCAATTCATGGAGGATTTCTCCACTCAAATCCTGTTGCCTCAGATTGGTGGTATATTGTGCCAAAGTAAGGCTGACCATTACAAAACACAAGAGGCTGCAAACAAGCTTCATGTTGGAATATGTGAGAATAAACAATAAAGAGTGGATTTCCTGCTTATATATTTGTATGATATTAATATAAGGAAGTCAAGATATTAAAATAATAAAAGGAAACTAAATGACAATATTTCAAAAGGTAAAGATTAAACTTTTACTCACAATAGGCATTTCAAATGAAACTGAAATGAATGATTGATATCAATAATTTCATTGAGGATATGAAAACATTTTTCTATGTGTCATATTGTGGGCTGATTTTACTCTATATAAATTGGTATGTCACCATGACCTTTACCATCAAAATTCTATGAACACGAAGTAACCGATAAATCAATTGCAGTTTTCTATGCATGTACTTTAAAATGCAGATTGTTTACTTTATGGTTTAAGTATTGCAGTATCTTTATCATTCAACCATCACCTGAAATACTAAATTTACCTCTTGACTAGTTGAAAATAAAGCTTACTTGGGAGCTTTCGGGTACTCTGTAGCCTTTCTCAGCCAATTATGAAATATTCTGGCTGTTCAAATAACCCCCCAAAATGTTCTCAGCCTGGCCAATTTTCTTAAAATCTATCTACCAACCACCTATCAATCGATAAATTTGGAATGGCCTTATATGGGCATGTTCACTAAATTCAGGAATATCACGTCAATTTTTCATCGTTCATTCCAAACGAAATATTAATTATCAACAACACCAGGTAGTATCATTTCATTTGTGACTGTGAGTGTAGAGAGTCAAACACATTTTTAACATTCTGAAAGCCAAGACTCTTTGACACTTTAGTTTTAACCAATATCACATGAGAAATGAGGATGATTCAATTGTTGATGCTTTCAGCATACATGTTGGTGTGCGTATCAGGAGCTGAATCATTTCAGGAAATAAATACAGACTTTGTAAGAAGTCACATATATGCCATCAAAAAGGGTTATAGGTAAGTAATTTAAAAATTATATCAGATAAATCCGTATTTTATTTATCTAATGTAAAAGAATTATAACAGACTTATTTAGAAAAAAAAATCAAAAAAATTTCGTTAGGCCATCGTCTGAAGTTTCTTTTGTTCCATTTTGGGGTTTTTTTTGTTTGATTTTTTCCTTCATTTTGTCTATAAAAAATCCTCTAGAAGAAATGTTTTTTTTAAATTTTCAGTAAATATCATTGTTGGGCAACTTAAAAATGTACATCAGTTGGGTAACACCTTTTTTTTTATTTTTTAGGTACAGTGACATTTCTGTATATAGGAACCTAACTGTTAAGAATTTTACCGATTGCACAATGGAGTGTTCAGCAGAGGCAACTTCATGTTACTATGGAAATTATGATGTGGAGACAAAGCTATGCAGTCTTGGAGATATTCCTTTCCCTGCCCCCGTACCATTACCTAGCATGAACAACACGGCTATCAGCAGACTGAACCTGAAGGGTAAGCTGTCGTCAAGATTAAATGACCATAAATTATGGAGGTTAATCATTTAAAAGTCGATACCCCATAATCAGTTTAAGAAATAATCACAATTTCGGGTGACAAAAATTTATTAGATTTATCCTATATTGAGTGTATTCCTGGATTTCCATACTAGTATTTATCATAGACACTAGAATGTATTTATAAACCTGTGATTTTCTAAGGTTTTCTAAAATACGAAAACACTTTCCTTAAACTTTGGTTGAATCATAGTAAAAACAAACACATTTAGAGCATCAATGTACCAGTTGTTACCAAGTTTGTAGATTGTAATGATTTGTGCTATGTATTTAGTTCTTTCTTTACATGGTATATGGGATATTCAAATAACAATTTGGTCAATTTTTGTATCTTTCAATTAACACCAACATTTAGATATAAAACGAGTTTAAAAACGATATTATATTCTCTAAATTTAAATTATTCTTTTATTTTGATTTTTTTAAAATTGAAAGAATTCATTAATTTTTTTCGAGTGAATTTCAGTTTTTTTTTTTGTATTTTGTGTGAGAAATAGTAATATAATTTGATTTTTTCTTTGAGTAATTGTTCAAGAATAAAGTTGTGGTTGAGAAAATATATGATTTGGATTGGTTTTCTCCAACGCTATTATGTTTGAGTTTCGCTGCCTTAAGACATGTTTTTAAAGAAAGTCTGTGTTATTTATATTTCGTTTACTTTTATTTGTTGTCAAGGCAACATGGCTTTTGGGAAGCCAACTTTTCAGACATCCACCTACAGTGAACAATCATCCATTTCCGGTGATGGATATTCATATAAAGCAGTAGATTCTAACACAGGAGGGAACCATCCAATTTATGGCTGCACACATACCAAGAATGAATTAAATCCATACTGGGCAGTAGATCTTCAGTACAATGTTACAGTTCACAGAGTTGATATTGTAAATAGGGCAGATTGTTGCTGTAAGTATTTTATACTGTATGAATATTTTGATTCTATTAACCAATCACTAGTAATAGTATCCAAGCAATATTTTGTGAATCATACCAAGAGCTAGAGTTATTTTTTCACTAAGTGAAGTATTTTTGATCAATTTTCAACTCATGACTTTTTTGTCCTTCTTATAGCTGAGAGGCTGCATGATTTCCACATAGGCTTTACTCAAACTGCTCCAGACGTTGTTACTCCATCTCCAGGAAACTATGTCATGTGTCACCATTTCACAGGAGTAGCAGGATCAAAGGTGTCTGTCACCTGTGACAGTTGCGTCTTTGGAAAATATCTGATTGTTCTTATCCCAGGGTCATATGAAGTAGTATCCTTGTGTGATGTCCAGGTATTTGGGACAATATCTCCCTGAGGCAGTCACAAGTTAAAACTTATGTATATATTTACACTTTTGAAAGAAACCCTGAAGAGAGTCGATCCTTGATGGCTTCGAAACATGTAGGTTTCAAAACGCATACCTTTTTCTGTTGGAGCTGTTATAATCTGTTCTTGTTATTACTGTACATAAGGACATTTCTGCTTTCAAGTCTATTATTTTGATTTATATATAAATAGGCTTAATACCAATCCCATTTTAACATTTTGCATTCAGGAATAATAATCTTCAAATGTCTGAAATATTGATAAATTTAAAAGGTTATGATGATGCAATTATACCACATTAATTAATTATATACAATGTACTGTAAAAAATGTGCAAGCTATTTATGAAAAAGAAAAATCCTGTTTTATCAGATGTCTTTCAATACAAAACTCAAAATATGTCTATGACATTATACAGAACAAAAGAATAAACATGGAAGCAGAACTTTTCTTATGTACAGTAATATAAATGGTGCTGTACATCAGTCTTCTGACATGGCACACCTCACTCTAATTTTCCTCTCTTTTTTTATGTTTGGGACATTCGAATCAAAAGTTCCCCCCCTCACTGACACTTAGATCTATAACATCTTTCGTCTAGATCTAGTTCAATTGTTCTAGCCATGTAAATGTTCGCCTGCATACTGGTCTTTTCATAGGCTTTGCACACTCAGTTAGGGCATTTTTTTAGAGGGGGAAGAAGATGGCAATCTAAGCATATATGCCTTATACATATAATAGTATGTTTGAAAGCAAAACTTTCCTTATGCACAGTATGTATATAAAATAATGATAAAGTCCAACACAAAAGATATGCGGTTT
>JAVSBT010227085.1:0-13057 GCA_033118115.1 Pharyngocirrus eroticus | reverse complement strand
TATACTAGACACTTTCCTCACTTAAGACGCAAACAAAGATTTAGCCCAGTCAAAGTGATATACATGTATAGTGTCAGATTGAACAAAAAATTGATCTCAGTTTTGAGGTACCTAGAGTCAGTGGGTATGTCATTTTTGTTTGAATAGGCTGATTTCGAAGTTGAGGAAGGTTGTTTACTTTCAGTTAGTTTTGATTTGGTCACCATAGATTCATATAATGAATTGATTGACCTAACAATGTCATAATCTATGATGAAATATAGTCATATGCAAACATGGAAAATTAAATCTTCAGACTTTTTATTCATTTTGTACACTCAGTTATCCACAGATTATCCATGTCTGACAATAATATTGATCTTCAAAAAGATTGTAATTTATCTTATCATTATATATACATGTATTTACACTTTAAAAAGTTTGATTATCCTTAGACCTAGTAAACTAACTAGTCAAAATATCTTTTCAATCTGCATTCAGTTTAATATGCTCCACCTAGTGATGGCTATTGACTTACGAAGTTCAAAATGATGTTGTGCTAAGGGCAATGCAATAAACATATTTTCTTTTCATGATTTTTGTATTTGAATGCTGTGTTGAATCTAAATAAGGTTATTTGTCCTTATATATGTATGGTATATTTGTGTGTCTAGTATACTTGTTTTGGGCTTCGATCAGCTACTGTTATGAAATATCTGGTTTGTGTCTTTTTCAATTTTTTAGATATTGTGATGTATGCTCATTTGATGAATTTTATTTTATATGTTTTTTTGAAAAAAATAAATATACAAGTGTCATTGCTGCTTCACTTCTGCTATCAAAACATCACATAAATTGATATAATTATGAAGGGTGTTTTTTCTTTATAGAATAAATGTAAAACTCGAATAATTATTGGACTTTAAACCACAATGATTCAAGCTGGAAAAAGAAAATCAAGTTTGCCATCTGGTGGGTGAAGTGAAATGTACAAGTTATCAAATAATTATATGGTTATTTGCAGATTTGACAATGTTTGTAATTCTACTACACTGTATTTGAAAATGTATGAGTTTTTTAATAAAAGAGGAAATGTAGTTATAAGCGCAAGTGAATTTCGTAGAGGTTTTTTATGTGATGGCATGTAGAGCAACTCAAATAAAAAGTCTTCATCTGAAAGCTATTGAACAAAGGAACACAATTGTATAACAAATAACAAAGAAACCTTTGTTTTATTTGTAAAAAATACTTGAAACTATGATCCTTATTGATATAATATATATTTCAAACAATATCTTATCAAATTCATTTTCATTTGTGGAGATTTTTTTCAAAGGACTTGATGTCCTTTTCTTTTTTTCATCTGCCCATGGTCCACCAATAAACAATTCAACTTTTCTTTTAACCACCCTTTCTGCAAATAGATAAAGAACCATCATGGGGCTATGTAACCATATTTATATGATATGAAAGGATTCGTAATTTTGAGTACCTACATGAAAATTCATACTGAAATCTGGACAATAAAACAAAATTAAATAATGCTTTATGATTTGTACTCACTTTCCTTTTTTGTCTTGTCGCCATGTAAACTTGTAGGTACAGCCTCCTCTCATTTCTCTGGCTGCATCTCGCACCCTGTATACTGGGACATGTGTGCCGAATGTTTTCGCTTTCCATAGAACTATGTCATATTCTTCCAGGATTTCAGGCGAGATTTCAGATTCTACAGGAGGTGATCCACCTTTTATTTCTACAATAGGTATAAAACTCTGTGGATTTGTGGTCTTGTGCCTTTTTACTCCCTTCCACCATTTTATTTCAAGCTTGAAATTAATAGAGTATCAATATATTAATCACAAGCATTTTTAGATCTTTTTTTCAAACTTGCACGAGATTGTACACCTTTTATTGGGCCTTTTCTGTAGCAGAGTAATGAGGGCATTTTTGTGAAAATACGAATCAACAACAGAAATACATTTTCAGCAGGTTTATTCTATCTCTCACATATACTCTAACCTTCCCCAAAAATGTAAAAAGTAAAAAACCCAATAATACACATCAAATATTGAAAACGGATAACAGTCTTGAATATTACTTTTAAAACTTTATCTTCAAACTACTTTTTGACAACAGTCTTCAATTTCCTTTTTTGATTCAATATTTATCTTGAAATATGAACAAGATTAATCTTAACACACAATTTAATACTTCACTACATTTTTTTGTTTCAAAAATCATATTTTTTCAATAAGCTAACTGTTTCATTCCAAAAGAATGTGAACTCATCTGCCAGTCCTGAAATAGAAAATTAAGTGATCCAATCAGTAAATTACAGTACAGTCATTTAAAGATTTTTTGGAAAAAAACAAAGAAACAGTATGTTATTAGATTTATTAATTATGTAGTATCATTAGATCTAACTTACTTTCCCTTTTTATCTTGTCGCCATATGAATTTGTATGTACACCCTCCCCTCATTTCCCTTGCAGCATCTTTAACTCTGTACATTGGGACATGTGTGCCAAAGGTTTTTGATTTCCAAAGAACTACGTCGTATTCTTCTAGGATGGTAGGAGAAATTTCAGATTCTACAGCAGGGGATCCCTTTTTTATCTCTACAATAGGGATTACACTTGTTGGGTTGTTTGTCTTGTGCCTTTTAACTCCCTTCCACCATTTTACATCAATCTTAAAATCATACATACAAGTTTATAATTTTGAAATTATATCAAGACATTTATAAACTTGGTGGGACAGTTTGATTGCTTTCCTTCATCAAAACTTTTCAAATGTTTTGGAAAGAAACTTTTTTAATTATTCATATTTTAATGCACTTCATCCATAATAATTAGGATCCTTCATGTTCTAACACATTTTTTTCCCTTTTTCTACCCATAGTTTAGCACTACACTTTGCAAGTAGTAGTTTGTAAAAAAAATGCCGTGGGGATGGGGTGCAAATGCTAACAATTCAAGACATTGTTTAACTTTTTTTTCAGTCAAATAAAAGAAAGTGTAGTCACATACAGAAAAGAAATTCCATTTTACAAGTAAAATAACTTACTCACAGATTTACTATTATAGACATCCGAATTCAAAGAACACTCGATTTTATAGTCCATTTAAAATAAATATTCACACATTTTACAAATTGCTCACAAAATAAATCTGCAAGGAAACTCTGGGGTTATATTTTACATTTTTTATTTCAATATCTCAACATTGTTATCTAAGAATTGTATTTACAAAAGAACATGAGCTATACATTCTTTTTAATGCTACAAATTTGAATGAAATAAAGTGTTTTAACACTTTATTTCATTCTAATCTTTATGCAGAGCCATATAAAATTAAAAATCTTTGTCATATCAGATATGATTGAAAAGCCTAGATAATAGAAAATACACTAATGCATATCTATCATCTGTAGAGAAGCATTTTCCCATGCCTGCTGTTCACAGTTCCTCAATGGTAAAAATTGCATGTCCTTGATAAACAAGGTGTAGGAATGATGACAGAACCTTTTCATATAATGTCCTAATAAGGGTATCCTAGCTCCTAAATTTATCCAGAATAAAAAATGATGTGATTTGTAAATGCACAATACACAAATGAGATTTCTCACCGCATAACATGCAGTATTCTAAAAAAATCATTATCATAACCTGACACTGACAATGCATGCTGTTGACATCATCACCCTCATAATACAAATTATTATGATAATCCTCTACAACCGGACCTACTTTTTGCCCAAAGCAATTCAAATGCAGAAAATTAATTCATTGCATGGAAGAACGATACATAATAAACTAACATTTCTTAAAATCTCTCTAGTTAGTGTTCCAAATAATTGGTGATTAATCAGAATTATTCAAAGCACATTATTTATTCATCTTGGATTTTGTATCTTTTATCCAAACAAATCTGTAAGAATTGCCAGGTTCTAACCTAGCAGACATATCCCTGATCCTGTACATTGGTGTATGCCATCCTAGCATTTTGGCCTTCCAAAGAACAAGATCATAATTTCCTTCAAGAATCTCATTCTGTGGGATTTCTGCTTGTTGAGGAGGATTGCTCCCTACCATGTCAACTACTGGAATGAATGAGCCAGGAGATATTCTCTTATGACGCCTTACTCCTTTCCACCATTTCACTTCAGACTATGAAAAAATAAACAACAGATTTTTAAGAATAAATGTATGGATTTGAGTTCCCCATTTGATTAAAAAGTTCAATGAGAAAAAAACCCAATCATATTAAATCAACAATATCACAACTGGAAAGGAAAATGAAGGGTATGTGTACCAAGTCTGTTTTACTCATAGAATTTTATCAATCTCGTGCTGAACAAGCTGCAATTTTTCTCCAAATACAACAATTTCAATTGGGGACTAAATGCCACAAAGCCAAATAAATTAAGAATATCTCAGAAGATTCTGAGGAAACCGATTGATTAAAAAATCAAAGATTATCATAAACTTGGGCATAATCAAGCATACTATTCATCATCACCTACTTCTATCCTGTTCATTAAAATTCAGGATAGTTAAATTTTTTTGACTTTCCTCATAAAGACTTCTATATGCTTGCAGTCACTGCAAGCATATGCACTGCTAACCGTTGTAGGAAAAACAAACGAACAACATAATTCAAGAACATAATCAAATTTATTCACACCTTGAATAACATTTGCATTTTGACAAAAGATGTGTTTTCTAATTTTTTAATAGAGAAAAATTTACTATTATAATATAATTACAAAATAACTGAGAAATCTTTATTGCTAAAGATTATTGGTGATTGTAACTTCATTGATTCATATATTTGTTCCAAACTATATCGTCACAATACTTTTTGAGAGAACACTATGATAGAAAGTTTGTGCTGATCAGACTTTGATTTTTCTTCTGTCTTTGTACCAAGTGAAGCGATAAGTATTTCCACCAGTCATCTCTTTTGGTGCATTCTTGATTCTGTACATTGGAACATGAACTCCAAAAGTTTTGCTCTTCCATAATACAATGTCAAATTCTTTGAGAAGTTCAGCATGGAATTGGGACATGGCTGCAGGCATTTTACCTGAAATTTCAACAATTGGTATGAAGCTACCAGGATTTTGGTTTCTATGACGTTTTACTGCTTTCCACGCTCTTATTGCAGGCTGGAAAAAAAGAGAAATTTTTTATGACTTGAATTATAAGCATACAATTTTGAAGAAGAAAAAATCATAGCTTCACCAGAGAAAACAAAATCAAACATATTGGAAAACCCATTTGTGGTACCTATGTAATATTTGAATTTCAAAACATCACAATTCATCAAGACACAATCATTTCAAAATTTGTTTCTCACTTTAGAATCATTGATTCAATATTTGAACAGCAATAAATACAGCTCAGAAGAGAACATAAAATATTACATACTTGGTTCAATCAAATCTTTTCACTGGTTTCTCTCTACTGTCTAAATTTCTTTGCAAAACATTTTGCATGGTGTCCACATTGAAAATAAGTCTGAATAGCAACTAGGCTAAGATAATTTCTAAATTAATGACACTTAAGATATCATGCAACAGTTTGGAACAATATGGCAATACAATTTTAGGACCCTTGAAACCAAAGTGAGAAACAAAAAATGATTGACATAAGGAGGGTATTTTGTAAAATAATTAGCACATAGACACTCAACAATTCAATTACAATAACCAACACACCAAACACTTGTTTTTCTTGAGTAATGATTTATTTCTTTTAACTAATTCTATGTTACAATATCTTGTGTGATTGGGTGAACTTAATTACTACACATACAATAAATGTTGCTTTCCTGAAATTTGAATGATGAAAGATACTCTTACAATGTGAAAAAAATGTTGATTATTTTGCACCTTCTCTATTTTTCCCTGAAGGTACCTTTGTGTCTTTCACCCAAATAAATTTATAAGAATTCCCTCCCCTTAATCTCCCCCTTGCATCTTTGATTCTATACATAGGTGTGTGATAGCCAAGTGTCTTTGCTTTCCAAAGGACAAGGTCATATTCAACTAGAACCTCCATATCAAGTTCACCAGAGACTGGTGGTTGCTTGTCCTGCATTTCAATGATAGGCACATAATTCTGTGGGTTAATTTGTTTGTGTCGCCTAACAGCCTTCCACCATCTTACATCTTCCTACAAAAATGTGGTAAATAAGGTTGTCAATGAATTTGGTACCATCATTATTATATCCTTATAACGTTGCTATTGTACATAAACAATTCAGAAACTAGAGACAATTTTAACATGCATACTTCAGTGCCAGACTTTTTATGGGAGCTATTACATTGACCATTATTTCTCCCATGCCCAATAAACCGATTCTCTGAAAACAGAGCCCTTGCAAATCTATCTGATTGTTCCATCTCATTGCATACAACTACTACAGTTAAAGTCTAATAGTTGGCCTATCATGATGTAAATTCTGCAGGTTGATATAATTGTACACAAAAACTCCATAAAATACAGATGCCTTGATACCATGGATAATGTTATTCAGGCCCTGATTTTTTAAGAACAGCCAAAATAGTTTTTTCTATCTCAATAAGAGGGAGATATGAAAATGTTGACGCGATTTCCATTTAGAACTATCAAATTGCAGATGTTAGTCTGAAAGGGGTTAGTACAAACACTCAACACCAAACAAATAAATGGTAAGGAAATGAACTTACCTAGAGGTTCAATTCATTGTTTTCTTCCATTCACACTGTTCCCTCGACTTCTCCCAAAAAATCTTTGCATCATATCAGTAATATATACTGTATACTATGTACTGATACAATTTATAAGTCTGTAAAATGGCCTCACATTTTTACTTCAACTACATGCTTTGATAATTGATAGTTTGGACAATCTTCTCTCAGACTAACACTCTGTTACCCAAAACAATTTTGTAAATGAATATAAGAAAAATCATTCGCAATGTCCTAATGACTTTACTTTCTATTAACAAGAAAACTCCTTTGATTAAGGCTTTATAGAAAAAATATCCTGTTTCTGGTTATGGACCCAGCCTATCATTTTTGCCCAAGTTTTTTAAATTAACAATGTCCTGTAAACGGCAAGTATCCATAGGTCAAACCAAATAGATTCAAAATCTGTATACATGCCTCATATCAGTTTGACAAACATTTAAGAAACACCATCAATTTACCAAAGGCTGGTGCACATTGCCGTTTTTCTGTCTCTTACAACATAATAAATGAAAGAGAAAATATAAGCCAAGCATGTTGACCTGTAATTTCTCAAATTTTTGATTTTGGGGAACCCACAAGATTATTCCTGACCCATCAGTGATCTGTCGCCAGCAAGAGAAAATTGCACACAAGCTACAAGGAACACAAAAGTATATTCTCAATACTAAAGTAGTCAAGTCTATTGACAGGTTCATATCCCAGTTTTCTGTTGCATGGTTCATTAAGAGTTTTAATTCCCCCTGAACAGAATACTAATCCATCACAGGTTACTTTCTCAGAATTCTCTGGCACCCATTAGGTGAAGAAGGGAAATTGGGACTAAGTATCTTTCCCAAATACACAGGGCAGGGGATCAACCCTCAACCATTTGGTTTATAGACTTAAAGAAGTACTTTGTCAATGAACCCCTATGCTTTCATATATTCTAATTAACCAGCCTGGTTGTAATGTCATAAATATCTCGAGACATACTGTGCTGTACAGAAAGATAGATCAGCTGAATATGTTGGTCTTTCAGACTGCAGTAAGCTTTTGGGGCAAGTCCAGTGTGAAGAATGTAGATACACTGCAAAGCTGATGCTGTTTTATTAGAGCCCCCAGTTTTTCATCTTATCGAAAAATAGCAGCATCTTTATTTCATGTCTCCTTAGATAGAGATTTTTTGGCAACAATTTCAGTTTGAGTTACATATAAAAACTGTGGGCTCTACATAGTATTCAAACCATCAAGCCTGGTTGCTATCAAGCAGACCCCATTTTGCAAAGGAGGGAGTTGGTGTAAAAATGATAGTTGAAGGTATGATCTTGAAGGTTTTTCCTAACATATAAAACATTCTGTATAAGATTATTATCAATTATTTGACAAGAGGATGGGACATTTTCCTTAATATTTGTTAATCTAGTAAGCTTTCCAGTACCCATCATGTCTAAAACCTCAGTGAGTGGTTCACTACAGAATGACAACTTTTGATTTTGTGCAGCCTTTGTAAATGTATAAAAATTCCAGTGACAATCAGAATTCAAGTAATGCAGTCCACAACATTGAATCTAAAAAATACATTTATTTCTTAGTAATCAACAAATACTTACTACATAACTGAATCTCTTGTGAGTTTCAAATCTTTGCCAAAACTTTCATGTAATCTTAAGATACATTGTTATGATGCTTCATTCAATATCTACTTTCATTACAAATAACAATAAAGCTTAAAAAATATTTTTGCACAATAATCTAATTACTAAAAAGTATGATTAATTTCTGATGCACCATATAACATATGTCTAAAGACAACAATCTGAGGATACTTTATCTAGTCAGGCATTTTACAATACATATATTGCTAGATCGATGTATACAGTATCAGAAAAAAAGGAGAGAGAGAATGAACTTGAACATGTTGTTGGTCTATATCAAAACATACCAATAATATTAGCTTAGCATTATATCATACCATTATTCTTTTGTCAACATTAATGTATTAACAATTTGATTACTAGTACAAACATCACATTATACAGTACTTAAAGATCAAAAGGTTAAAAAATGTCTTTCTTTTCTTTAAATTATTAGAGTTATTTGCTAGATTGTTTTCTTCTATCTTTATTCCAGATGAATCTATAAGTATTGCCTCCTGTCATTGCCCTGCTTCCATCTTTAATCCTGTACACTGGAGTGTGCCAACCAAAAGTTTTTGACTTCCACAGTACTATATCATATTCTTTAAGGCATTCAGTCTTAATTTCTGCGTGGACAGGGGGATTATTTCCTTGTAACTCCACAACAGGAGTGAAACGTTGAGGTTTATTGGTATGATGTCTACGTACAGCTTTCCACCATTTGACGTCTGCCTACAAGACAATGTATGTATAGTTTCTTGACCAGATTATCAGTGTTCAGAGAACGGATGAGGCACTAGAGATAGGACACTTTGCTAATAATGACCACTATTGTGGGAATAATCTTTCAATTCTCCTAAAACCTCAGTTTGGGACGACTGTATTACTGTAAGTTACTATACCACATTGCCAACAATTTGCTAAAATACAGCATGTACTCTTACAAACTTTTATCATTATTGGTGATAGACACTCTCTGCACTCTTTGACACTCTAAGCTTACATGTTAACCAACTGGCATTAGGTGAAAAAAGTTTAAAATCTACAGGTATTATCTTTCAACACCACTTCCATCTATTTAGGAGATGTCACATTGAACATTTTGGGGATAACAAATGGAACACTAGAATGTGGACACTTGTATTATAGTAACAATTCTTTAAAGTTGTTATCCTTTGTCCTTGTTGTAGATTTCTTATCATTCCAACCTTTAAAACTGAAGTCTACAAGCTCAGATCCATTGAAGACACAGGAAAAGGTATTATGGTAGAAAATATGAAAGGTGGCACCTTAATCCTGATTTAGATCTCATTGAATTCTTCCATAATATTTCTATTCATGATTGATATTTCTTAAATAAAATGGTAGAGAAAAGAACTGTTTTCTTCACGATTCACAGAAATACTGATACAAAAATAGTCACTCAATAGGAAGCTGGAGTACCAGCTCTAATGTCTTTCCTTATTTGAGGTCTATAAAAATTACATAATGGTGATTGGAAATCATTTCAAAATTCATCAATTCTTCCACTGAACAGAGAAACATACTTGGCTGCAATCTCCAAGCTAACGGTTCATGCATAGCATCTTTAGAAACGTAGGAAGAATTTGCCAATTATTGCATCCAAGTGAAATGTTAGCAGTTTTCGCAACCTCCTTTCATTTTCTTTGCATCTTTAACCCATGTAAATTTGTAGCTATTTCCACCTCTCATATTTTGACTTGCATCCTTCACTCTATACATAGGGAAGTGATATCCCATTAATTTAGCTTTCCACAAGACAATGTCAAAGTCTTGCAAACACGTTGTTTTAATATCTGCCTGGATTGTTGGGAGATCCCCTCTTGTTTCAACTATCGGAAAAAATACATTTGGCAGTCGAGTGTTATGCCGCCTGATTCCTTTCCACCACTTTATCCCTCTCTACAAGAAAAATTCTTGGAATTCAATAAGATATCAATTAATACAAGAGGTAATCAGGTTGAGGCACTGTCAGTTTGAACTTTTTTGCTTGATTCTAAGAGCATGCTTCAAACTTTCATAACTTTCAGCAGATTGTAATTTAGCTATGTGAAATCATATTCTTCAGCTATATCACAATAAAGATACTTTCTAACTGTTACAATTATCACAGCCTGCTTTATCCTTTTTTTTATCTTTCCTCCATGTAAACTTGTATGTGTTGCCTCCTTTCATATACTGACTTGCATCTTTGACTCTATATATGGGCAGGTGATAACCCAGCAACTTTGCTTTCCAAAGCACAATATCATAGTCTGCTAAGCATTTAACTGGAATTTCTGCTTGTTCGGGTGGTCTTTTTCCTTCCATTTCAACTATTGGGAAGACTATAGCTGGCGTATTTCTTTTATGACGTCGAACTGCCTTCCACCAGAGAATATTTTTCTGCAATTGAATACATTGGAAATATGTAATCATGGTCAATATCTGTGCAGGGATATGACACAGGGTGGGGCACACACAATGAGGCACTTTTTAATGCATAATACATATAGAGTAAGGAACCTCTTTGGAAATATTGAGTAAGAAGTTTTCTTTTCCCCTGTTTGACACTATCTAACAGCCCTCACAACCACTACTAAATCCTTTTCTGTCTTTACGCCATGTAAATCTATATGTATTTCCTCCAGTCATGCTGGAACTTGCATCTTTAATTCTGTAAATAGGGAAGTGGTAGCCCAGTGACTTTGCTTTCCACAGCACAATATCATATTCTCTAAGACAGCCTGCTTTTATTTCAGCCTGCACTGCTGGTCTTTTTCCTTTGATTTCAACAATGGGTAGAAATATGTTAGCTTGTTTTGAAGAATGGCGTCTCACTGCTTTCCACCATAGTATATTTGGCTGCAATACAATTGGATTTGTTTTCGTTATTGCAAATTAATTCTATTACAAAGAGGCTGAGGCACCAGAGATGAATCACTTTTCTGGGTGAATTGGTATAAGATTTTTACCTTTAACAATGTGACCCTCAAAACAAACTCAAATCTTAGGATAAAACATTATCCAACACATAAAGGGATTCACAGTTGGGGTTTTACTCCCTATTTTGTACTCAGCAAATCAATTTCCTAAAAAGAAATCCTACTGGCAACCCTAGTTCACTGTTAATTTATGTTATATAATTTTGATCCGTTTTACAAATTTGTACCAGGTAAATATGATTAAGATCTTCAGGTAAGCCAACGAATTTTCAGTGCTTTTATATTTGGTTTATTTTTCCAACATGGTTGAATCACAGACAATCCTCCATGTTGCCATTCATAGTGTGAATACTTCTACATTGTAGACTGAGTGTAAATCAACTGGAATGTGGCTGTTGTCATGAATGTTTTAGACTCATATATAATGTAAGCAAATATTCCCTGGACATTTTCTTTAGGTTTAATTTTCTAGTATTCCCAGCTTCTATAAATTGTAATATACACTGTACATATTTGACTCAAGTTTACCAATGAAAACCTGCCTCCTTACACTGACCAAATATTTATGAAGTGGAGCCGATACATTTCCAAAACAAAACAACGTTCTTATCATTCTCTCTGAAAATTTGCAATATCAACCTGAATTATAAAAGTACTTCAAATACCAATAGCCAATTTGAATCCATTCTAATAATATCATGATGACTAAGCTTCTGAACAGGCCCAACAAGAAAGGAGGATACTAAAATGATACACAACATCATTAAAGATCAACTCTTCATAACTTATAATGGGAACATATGAAAATCTACAGTTCTATGGCATTGTTATTCCTTTTTTGTCCTAAAATTAAATATGTATGACACATAGATTATGTTATCATTACAGAGAAGTATTTGATTGAAAAGTAATTTGTCTTCATATAAGCACATGCTAGAATTCTGAAAATAATCATAACCCAAAATGATCACAAATGTGATGACTTTTCATGTCATTTTGTTGCAAGCCTTCATCCCTTGAGCAAAAATTATGAAATGCAAATCAAATGAAATGGTATATTTTTACCCATAAAGAGTAAGTTAAATTAATCATACCCCCAAAATACAAAGAATGACACTTTGTTTGTTGTCCTCTCCTACATATATTTCAAAATCACAATTTAGATAGAATTCCACTGATTGAGTTATGAATTTTGGTTAGTCTGTGCGTCAAACCTGATTTTTCAGATTTTATTTTTGCTTTTATTCCATCCAATTTATACTTTGTTTTGGTTTGTTCTTGCATTGCATCAAACCTTATTTTCATTTTTAAAATTGTTAAGATATGTTATATAAACAAATGTTTCCAGGCCAAATTAAGAATAGAGGTGGAGTTTTCACCATATCTCTCTTTTAACTCTCCTACTTCTTTTATCATACATTTTCCATTACCGAAAATATGTTTTTGGTTTCAGGGCCTTCTAAGCTAAAAGTTGAGGAGTTGAGGAGTTTTACTGCCAATGATTATTTTCAAGTAAAAATCCACCAAAACATTAAAAAAACCTTTTCTAAAAGTTTAATTCAAGTCCTAAAATGTTAAAAGTATTGGAAAAACAAGAGTCTTTTAAACTGTGAGTCCAGGAGTATTGGTATCATTCAAAAGTAATTTTAGGGCAATTCAGCGATGTAAATGTTTATTCCTCGCACTGCAATTATGTTTGACCTTTGCATTTTCATTTTTAAAAAATCGCATAACTCTTTTTATTTTATAGGGTGTTTTATAGTCATTATAACAGACCCC
>JAVSBT010226974.1:0-13062 GCA_033118115.1 Pharyngocirrus eroticus | reverse complement strand
GCCATGCTGACTTTAGTGTCAAACTGATTTCCAAGTCATTTCAGTACAAAAAGTAATTTTTTGGTAAAAAGTTTTCGTTTTTTTGTTCAATGTGGTGCTTTAGGACATATTCTAACACATGTCAAAAGTTGCATTTTATCAGAATAACTCCTCACGAGGCCTTAACCTTGTTTTGATTGTATTTCTGTCCTGCTAGTAAAATAGTTCAGTCTTTTCAATGAAATTGCATACAAAAGAAAAATAACTAACCTCATATAGACCTCCCCTTTCTTTCACCAAATTATATAATTTGAATAGATCTACAGGTTGTTTTGTAACTGTTGGGAGAGTAGTAATAGCACTGCCCTTTTCTTCCATAAATGCAAACAATTTTTCAAGAAAAGGTTTTCTGCCAGGTTCATCTCCCATATCAATCAATTTGTGAACAACCGTTTGTGTTTCACTTCCAGGTTTCTGTAAAATCAGAAGTTAATGATATAGAATTGTCCTCTTTGTCATTTCATTTTAAACCATTTTGTACTAGGAAAGAAATTTTCCTTTAACTTGGTTTGATTTCCCTTAACACCCAAACAAAACTAGTACATCTTTGTAGACAGGTAATCTACAACTAAATATCTCTACTTACACCCATTCATTAGTTTGACTACTCAAGCTTTCTAAATGGTCACCTTAGACCTTAATGGAACTTAGTAAGTTACAGTTGAAACAAAAAAGGTGTTTCAAAATTACAGCTAGATATTGTCCATACAGCTACAAATATTTAGAATATTTCTATTCACATGAACTCATTTTTTTCTTTAGGGACCTAAAATATAACACCTTCTAATACAGACACAAAACTGTTATGTTTGTTTTTACTCACACTTACAGGTGTGCCTGGCCAACTTGGGCTGCTTATATTGTCGAACTCTTCATGAAGAGAAGACATACTGGCACTAGGTGATGGTGCTACACTGGCTGGCGTTGGGGTTTGACGATCATTCTGTTCCTAAAACAAATATCATATTTGTTTGTAATTAATATGCATAAAAAATTATCATTCAGACTTTAGTCCAAGGTTCTTTCTTCAAACAAATTTAAAAAAGTAGAGAAAAGTTATTGGATAGACACATTTCAAATTTAACTTGAATACTTTCAGACTATACATTGATTGATCAATGAAAAACAGCCTTACCTTTTTAGATTTTTCTGGCTGACTTTGTTGACTGTCTTCACTTGGAGGTGGAGGAGGTATTTTTGGACCATTCTGAGGTAGCTCATTTTCTGACCCCTGTTCAGATGGTTTACTTTGAAGCGATTCTGTAGTGGTAGTTGGTGTAACAGATGCCGTGCTCATAACATTCGATAAGGGCGAGTTAATACTCTGTGTCACAGAAGTATTTGAATCATCTGTGTTTGCACTTGGACTCGACACTACAGCCTTATTTTTGTCATTTGTACCAAACTGCACAGGTTGCTGTCCACCCATTCTTGGCATCATTGTAGGTGGGGCCATCATGTTAGGTGGTGGCCTCATGCTAGAGTTCATTTCCGATCCTATGTTTGGCATGTTGCCTTGATTTGATGCTGTGGTCACAGAGTTGGTCATATTTGGACCAGCCATACTTTGGTAGGGCATGCCTCCTGACATATTTGTTGGTCCCATTAAAGAAGAAGGTAACCCTCCAGGGTACATTCCAGGGCTTTGATTTGGTACTGGCATGGAGTGACTACTATTAGGCATATTCATACTGTTTGAATTTCCACCTGAATTCATGGGGCCAGGATAGCTTGGAGGTCTATTCCCTTGAGATCCTTGATTCACAGCATCAGTACTAGGTGGATTTTGATTCATGTAATTTAATTGATTACCTGTGCCCCCTGTTTGAGCCACTCCTTGACCAAAATTGCCCTGACTTGTATTAGGCGGTTGTTGATTGGCTTCCTGTTGTTGCTGTTGTTGTTGTTGTAGTAGTAGTTGTTGATTCTGAAGTGCTTTTGCAGAATTAGCTGCAGCAATCATTGCCTCTCTAGCTGCCTGTTGGGCACCTTTTGGTCCTGGGCTATCTTGCAAATTTGTTCCAGGTTCTCCACTTTGAGGCACTGGTACTGTGCCACCTCTTGCATTACTTGTCTGATTTTTCACATTCTTAGCAGAGCTATTACCACCACTATGATTTGGCATAATAGCGTTGGGTATATTTTGATTACTTTGTCCCATTCCTCCTGGCTCATCTTGATTATTATAATTTCCATACTGGTTACCTATATTTCCACTCGGATTAGGCGGGTAAGAATTGGGAGATTTAAATTGTGGCATTGGAGCATTCCTATTAATCCCATGAGCAGTTCCCATATTTCCTTGATACATTGGGCCATGGCCCATCTGGCTCTGGACATTGTTGAAATTTTGCTGATTTCCATAACTCTGTTGTGGCCCACGGTTTGGGAACATACCTTTGCATTAAAGAAAAACATAATTAAACTACGCATCAAGGTAACATATCGTTTGTCTAGAGCAAAAGTTGACGCTTTTTTACAAAATTCAGTTGGAAATCATAAATCGCCTATATATACATCATGTAAATAGGCAACGTTTTTCTTGATTATCTCAATAACTTCCAAAGTGTAGTTAGGCAACTTTTACTCTAGACAAACGATATTAGAAGCATAAGCAACAAAGGCTTTATAGACTCTAGCAAGACTTTACTAGCAAATTTTTTAAAGCGTCAGGCATATTAGTACAACAAAATACATTTAGAACGGGGATTCAAATGGCAATATTTCCACAGTTGTAATAGGACATCCAGATCTTGGCAATATACTAGTACTCAACAAAGGAGAATGTAATACAGTTACGATCTGAATACATTTAAAATTCTTTAACAGCAAGAAATACCTAACAAGAGTGTACAAACTTTCCCCCAAAAGGCCTTAAAACCTTTCAAGGCTGTACATGTTGCTATAGACAAGAAAAAACCTGCCAACAGTTGTTACCTTGTGATTGGTTAGGAAACTGAGGGTTGTATTGGCCCATTTGATTATTGAGACCACTATTTCCCATCATACTGGGGTGATTCATCTTATTGTTATATCCCATTTGACCCCCAGGCCCTATGGGTGGGGGCATCATTTGTTGATTTAAACCTGCAATGATAAATAACCATGTAGTTGGTGTAATTAATCATACAACAAAAGGAAATCTACCTAATATTGGGGAATGTGTTTCAAAGACAATCATTTCTTTGCAACACTTCAATAAATACATTGGCTTTGTCTCAAAATCAACAAGGAGGTATTTGCACAAGAAGTGGGGAGCCAACAATTGGCTTTTCCCAATATATACGTTTTTCAATTGAAAGATAATCATAAACTTAAAATCTGAACTTTGTTTTCTAAAATTTGACTTCAGGGCAATACAGTTTGGAAACCATGTATTTGAACTGGGGATGTGGACTGTCCCTGAACATGGAATTTCAATTCAAACTAACATCAACCAGGAGGGCAATAGGAGGAGATGTCGGTTAACTTGTTCAGTGCACAGAGAATATGTGATTTTCCCTCCTTTACTCGTAAAAAAACTTTGAATCACCTCTGTTCTCTGAAAGTTACTTGAAACTGTATACCTGTAACATGGGTAATGATGCTGAATTTTGAAAAAATATTTTCTTTATCAATTTGTTTGCATTGGAATTTTAAATAGTGCCAGGCCAACCTAAAATGAAATGCCCAAAATGTCAGAGTTTGAAAGATGAACACCTACCCTGTGTTGCCATTGGAGAAGTCATTCTTCCTTGTCCATCAACTTGATTTGAGGGTGGACGAGGAGGCATAGGACTGCCAGCCTGATTACCTGTGAACAAAAAGCCATTTTGATAAGTATACAATCATATACATTGATAGTATGCATTTCTGTCACTGTCTTTGCATCAACAGCTCTTTGCGAAACGTAACAACATTCATAGAAGGTGTTAATAAATCATTGGGCAGTGATTGCACTTGAGGGGAGTGATTATTCTCACTCTAACTACATCACAATGTAAAGTTCACAGGTGTGATTGATTGTGAAGCTGAACTTCAAAAGACAATAAATGCTTTTTCAATCGTTTTTTAGACTAAATCCATCCGTAAGATATTGCCACACTCTTATGGGGCAATGCAATCCTATGGCACTGTTCACACCCATAACATTTTATTTCACAATACAGATTTTTACTTCAAAATCTAATTCCCCAAAACAAAAAAACCCCTGCCAAAGCCATAAAAATTGATGTTGTGCAGGAAAAACGGAAGAAGAAGAAGACATGAAGCAGCAAACGAGATTTCCACTTGCCCAAACTGTGGATTATGGGAAATGGAAAATAGTTGGCCATACACCTAGAATTCCAAATACAAGGTGCTACACATTTTGTTATAGCACTAAAACCAGACACTATGACCAGGGACACACTTTATTGTTGTCCTTTCAGATCTACCATCTTGAACTGTAACTTACCAGAAACTGATGCAGGGGTATTAGACCGTGATCCTACAGGTGATGGTGAAGGTCTGGGATGATGAGGTGACTGGAGATGTGATGCCTGTGAAGTTGGTGTGGCCCTTGCGTTTGTTTCTTCTTCACCACCTACACTTGGCACACTGGAGGCACGTGGCGCATCCTGTCAAAAAACAAATGGAAAACTTAGTGATGACCAAAACATTATTTCCCACAGTAAAATCCACTAGATATAATTATCTTAAAAGTCCTGACAACAAAGATCTATGTATGGGCCATGTTTTCATTATTCATCAATACAAGAAAAGGCATTGATATAAGATTCATAATGCAAGACTTTTCACTGATGGATCTATACTGAGATTATTCACAGGTCGACCTGAGAACAGCCTCTGTGTATGATAGTTCAAATGATACACAATAGATCCAATACCAAAGGTTTCACTCAGCTTGCCTCTGATGTTTAAGTAGGCTATTGTTAAACACACTTTTTTAAGTATTGAAGGCTGATAGTGCAGCACATCATTAAGGTCCCTTCTAGACTGGGTTACTTTTTAATTCACACATGTAATACATTGATCTGAGTGAGATTGGTCTCGGATTGATCTGATTCAGACTACCCCCAGAGATGTCTGGACCAGACTGATCAGAGCAGCTCTTTTTCTAGTGTGAATCAAAAAGGATCACTCAAAGATGGATGTCAAAATAGTTTAATACATATACAGTTGTTACATCTGCAAATCATGACAAAAGAACTTTCCTTCTATTATTGACAGAACTCACTGTAAAATAAACATTCAGATAGCATGAAAACCTTTTTGAAACAGTTTAACTTTGGTTGATCAAGGTATTTCCTGTAAACTTTACCTTTCTATTCCAACTATCAAAAACAACACATTTTGAACAAAGCCAACTGCACCTGCTCAAAGTAATTGGTAGCTGAGCATCCACATTTGTTATATGCAGCAGGCAGCCTAGCTAGATTGTTTATTAATACATTTCTCAAGGGCTTTCCCCTAAGTTTTAGAACTCCAGAGTGCATACATGCCAAACAAAGCCTATGGGACAGTAGGTTTTGATGCAAGAATGAACACAAAGAATGAATGAAGTACCATATTTGCAATGACATTTAATCATACTGTAAGGTTTTTTAAGATAGCTAGCTACATATTTGTAGTAAGAAGTAAGTCCTATGCTAAAAAGGATTGCAACATTAAACTGGCTATAGCTAGCTTTTATAATATTATTTTTCTCTTCAAACATTTTTTCAAGAAAACTAATCATTTCTTTAGATAAATTATATTATAATCATGACCCCCCTTTTTTTCTTTAGCTACGGGTCTATTTTGTGACAAAATTACTCCCTACCAATCATATAACCAGTCTAGTAGGTCAACTGTAGCAAGATACTGGTATTTAAACCATTATACATTACCTAAGCCTTGATGTCTTTTTTAACAATGTAGAATATAATTCAGCCCCTTTTCTTTCCTCTTTCAAATTGACAACACTTTTTCCTGCCATTCAAATCTCACATTTACCTGTTTTCCAATTTGGTGTGAGAGCCATATGCAGAGCACATAGCAAACAGCCAAGCTACATTTACATATTCCACTTGGCTGAGTAAGCACAGAGTTGGTTGCAATACAAATGCTTTCATTTATAACACAGCTGTCAATTATGTACTTGGGTCTGCTGTGTGCCTCTGCTGGCAATGCTCAGCTTATTGAATATTTAGTAGTGAAATCAAATTTGCTATCTCAAGAACAGACTCTTTATTTCAGGAAAGATTTTGTTCAAGGAAAGTGCATTTAAGTTTTAACTACAAGATCATCGTATTTAAAGTTTTGCTCAGCCTTCACATTCAGCAAACATACATAATAGGTTATTTATAAGAGTTCTGCATTTGCATAAAGTAGTCCCGGCTTTTCCTAATGGCAAGATACAAAGGGCATTCATAGTGCAAGAGAATATCCTTTCTCGGTTCAATAAGTACCATGCTTATAAACCGGCAGTTAACAAAATGTACATTTTTTTCTCAAAGCCCGTAATCTAGTGAAAAAAGTAAAAATTCAGACTTGCAAAATATTTTGTTTCAAACTAAATTTATCTCTTTGGAGTTTGTACACTGGGCTACCTGGCGATGATAAGGGAAGGAAAATACAGCAAAAATCAATAGTTCTATTCAGTACAATATACTTCATTAGTTCTCTTCACATTTTCAATCAAAAAGACCACAAGGTAACATTTACACATGTTAACAGGTACTGGACTGTCTAACATCTCATGTCTAATAATTCACTTCAATTCATTAGAAATATATATGTAGAATATCTAAATATCTCTTTACAACTCAAAACAAAGTGGTTTCGTGTGCTGATACATTTGAAATGTAATGTAAGTATTTATTCCTTCACTCATGTTTTATCTATTAATTCAGCATCATCCTTCTTCATTGTCCCTCTCAACCAAGGTTTTGTAAAATACAGAAAAAGGTACTGGTGGAACAGACAAAGGATAGGGTAAAAAGCCACATATTAAGTAAAATGGCCTTTGAAATATTTAATTAGGGAAAAATATGAATCTTACTCACCCCCCAGAGATAATGGGAAAGTTACTTGCCAGGAAATGAAACAAATGATGACAAATTTCAGAAAAGTATAACAAATTGTTAACAATACCCATTAAAGCCTCTATTACCATGTCTAAAAATTGGAAACAGATCTTAACTGAACACACTTTCTATCTCTAATTGGAATTCTCTTTGATTGGTAAGTTACCAAGCATATTGAGATATATTTTTTCAATAAAGCAATTAATAGAATACAGAATGAGGCATAAATAAACATGTCTCCACTATACAGTGTGTTGAAATTATATCTCACTATCTTTCCTTGTCAGAAATCAGTCATCTTTTTTCTTTTACTACATATATTTTTTCATGCATATATTTCACTTTTTTCTCAATTTTTCCTAGTCAAAAGAAATCAGTCATCATTATCTTTAATATCATATATTATTTCTACACATACAATATATATAAATATATATCACTTTTCTTTAAAATTCAAAGAACCCTATCAATTTAGAACCACCAAGCCATTCAACAATATTCTCATTCCTACATAACCTCTTTACATGCTCTATAGGCCAACACACATGTCAAGTTTTCAATATGGGTTTCAATATTGCTTGCTTTGCCAACATGGGCATTCTCCTTGTGACTGTATTACTCATACCATATCTTCCATAACCAAATCTTGGTATAGCATCCAAGACTGGTCATGCATTTGTGTCAACCCCCACCCCCTTTTTTCCCCATTCCTTGTTACTGGGTCCCATTTCTTTGCAGATAGAACAAAATCCAGTCTCACTACTGAAACTCTGCATAAATAGATCAATGCAGCAGAGCTACTACACACTCTAGCACAGTCAATATTTCACTCACATTGCAGCTAACTGGTACTGTTATATTTTATCAAAATACCTGAAAATAAGCTATCATACCAACTCCAAGCTTCAAATCATACATTCCCATCAATGTATTCATTGTTAATTATTCAATTTATTTTATTGTAGAATTTGAGTTAGAATTGTTGAAAAAGTACACACATTATAAGTAAGTTCCCTGGAGGGCAGAGCGAGATTGATTAGACAGCCCCATCTATGTGTATAATGCTGAACAGGCATAAGCCATCTGCGTCAGAGGCTAGAGTGTTTAGTAACACCTAACATTTGCATGAGATCAAGGCATACGGACTCAAAGAGACCCTTTTCAAAATGGCAAAAAAACTAAAAGGGGTGTTGAAACAAACCACAAAACAGAGTTTTACCTCTCCTTACTTATAATATATGGATTTTATGGTCAAAATAATATGTTGAGTTGGAAAATTATCATAATTTATCCCTGTACTGCCTAGCAACACTCACTGCTACAGATATAGTGCTAGGTTGAGCCAAGTCTTTTTCACAAGCTTCTATTTGCAAACCAAGATTTTCTATGTACAAGATTTTCCAGTCTCTGACAAGAAACAAAGTAACAGACGAATTAACACTAAGATCCCTGATATAACCAAATGTATTAATTATCCTTTAGCACCAGAAAAACATACTTTTTCAAATTTATTTTCCAGACACAGTTTCTTTTTTAGCAGTTGAAAAAAAAATGAAATAAGGACACTGCAAAGATCATTGAGATTTATACTTAATAAACAAACATATAATATATTGTAATATATGTGATATACTGACGAAGAGCCAAGAGTTATGAGACAGATATATATTTCTAAGGACTGTATTACTAACAATACTTATCATGCATTTATGTCAACCCCAATCCCACCCTCCCTTTTCCCATTTCCATATCTCATTCATATCTTTAATTCAAAAATAAATTGTGCCATAATAGTTTCAAAATATAACTTATGTTTATAAATATATATACATAGTAATTAAATGAAAATAAATAAACATCTTCATATCAATAATCAAATCAAATAGATGTTAAGGGGAATAAATCATAAATATTCAGCAAACAAATAAGCATAGCACTTATTCACTCTTATCAATTAAAAAATCAGATATTTCTATTGTGCACAAAGTGAAATAGGATTTCATTACTATTGAAACACATTATGTACCTATGTACCTCTCCAAGAGGCATTCTTCACATCATTAAGGCCTCTTGGTGATGCATAAACATCTTTTATGAGGTGAGAAATTTCCTGTAAAAGTTTGTTAGGCAAACAATTTTTTTAAAAAAATAATTCTTAAAATCAGGATCAATGGAAATAAACCCTGCTCTACAAGCATGTGCCCCCCCCCCCCCCCTGAAGATAAGGATAGCGGACAGAAAGAGTGTTGTACAACCCATAATGTGACAGCAATTAATCCAGAATTTTTTGGCTACCTGACCAGATGGCATGTTTAAGAAAATTACAAATTTTTACCGGTCCGGATAATACTTAGGCTAAATCAGTCCTGTCCTCTGTTCTGGTGCCTTAATCAATCAATGTGTGATATGTAACAAAATCCTGACATTTCTAAATGGTGTATCAATGAGAATTACAGCTCTGATGATACAAAAAAGCTGCACTTGCTAAAGAGCATAATATATAGCTATGATATAGAGGTATCACAACATAGCGCAGATTCAACTTGCTAATTCAAGTCAAGTATCGCCTTTCTCCCCCCCCCCCTTACAAGATTCAAGGATTATGAAGACTTTTTCAAATTTCAAAATCCAATGATTTTTCAAGGCCCTACATTTTTCGTTTTCAAGAATTAAAAACTGCTGTGCAAACCCTTTATTGATTTGGGGTATAGAAAATAATGACTAGATCATCATGATGATTCCTTCAGCAAATCATTTCCTATTCATTTACTTGGGTCTTCTATGCATATCAGGGGTTAGTCTAACCCTGCTAAGTGAAAGTCTACATTCCAACAGTAGCACAAAATAGTATTCCCTCTTTACTATTGGACTTGGTCTCAAATTAAAGGGTGGGGGTGGGGCAGTTGGCACCATACAAGATAGAAGAAGTGATAGATTTAAGTATGACATATTATATCATAACAATGAAATAAATAAGTTAGTATTTGCATCTACACCCACATGTAAATTCTAATTTTTTAACAGGTGACACCATGATACAAAATAAATTAATCGGGCCCTCCAACATTTTCTGTAGACACCCCCCCCCTTTACCAATGGACAATGTTTTTTTATTAATACTTTAAACAAGTCTAAAATGTGAATTGAAGATAGATGAGCTGCAATTTAAAAAAAAAACAATTTGGTTACTAACTAGGTTGGCCCTCTACATACAACAGATAAAAGTCTGTCACAGCCACTAATACTGCATCTTTTTATCAAAAAATGAGTGTTCTTTTAAATACTATCAAAAGCAATAACACCCCAATGCATGTAATTAAGAAACACTGTACTGTGTAGCATGGATTGAGTACCAACCTTTGAATACATTATATTCTACTTATTTTCTTAGTGTGTAATATAAGTGAATGGAATCTTTAATATCTCTAGTCTCTATCAAATTATCAGTTCTTACCTGAGGACTGTGCTGTGATTGAGGTGTTGAAGGTTGCAGGTTTGGGGTACCTGACATTGATGCCATGAAATTTTGTTGCTGGTCCTGTGGAATTTCTTTGCTTTGTATTGACATGGAAGGGGCACCAGACTGTGATGTTGAGTGAGGACCGCCTGGTAATGATGATGACTGCTGCTGCTGCTGCATAAATTGAGATGTTTGTTGTTGATTTTGATAGTAGCCCATAGGACTATTTTGTTGAGGGCTATATTGGTTGGGCATAACCTGAAACAAGTGAAGATTAGACAGCAATGACTATCACTCTTTCAGCTTGCTTCATGAAATGTTCACACCATATTGACCATACAGAACATGACCAATTTTTTGTTCAAATCATCTTTAATTTTACTTACCCCTTTTCAGACAATTCATTAAGTACTGTCAACTATTGCTCATTTAAATAAAAAGGGATAACTAATATACAAGCAATTAATGTCTTTCCGAAATTTACAGCTTACTGAGTATCAAACCAAAACTGAATGTACTGTCTCTAGTCTTTGTCAAAGAGTTTCTGCAGTGATGTCAGAATAATATAAAACTGTAACTACTAAGGCCATACCAAATTGATTTGTAGATAGTTGGATCTGGTGACTAAATTTTTACCCATTGGTCCATTTTTTTTCTCCAGATAACCATAATTAATGTATTATCATTCAGCATTCAACATGCTTGTATTAATAAACAGTGTACAAGAACATTTCGCAATTTGTTTATCGTACTTGCCATCTTATTTAAAGAATCCAGACATCTGGAATCTGCCTTTGTCAAGCAGAAAAATTGGCTATTGATATACTTTATACTTCGACGCTATAGGTGGCAGAGAATATATGTATGATTCTCCTGTCAACTATGGTGCATAATCACCCATGATTTACACACACAAAAAACACGTTTTAAGATGATTAAAAAAAAGTAAAAGTTGAAACACTAATTTTATCCTCGGGTCCAACGATCTACAAATCAATTTGGTATGGCCTAAGCACTTGTGCCAAAAATATGAATCCCCCCCCCCCCAAAAAAAACATGAATCCACTAGAAGTGCTAACAAAAATATATGATTTCACCCCATCTCCCATCCTTGATAAGTGAAACAGATTTACCTAGTACTACATGAAATGCCAGTATACAGCTTTGAATACTAGCAAAAGCAGAACATAATATGTACATGTATAATGAATACAATTACTAGGTGCTACAAATGCTACTTCTAGAATTCAAATGATATCTAAATGTATTATATCATTATATGTACCTGCTGTCCATATTGCTGTGCCATTCCCATTTGTCCAGTTCTATTTGGTTGCATGTTCTGCTGCATACCAGATGAAAACCTTTGAGAATTTGGTGAAAACTGTTGTTGTGGTGGTTGAGATCCCATCTGATTCCCTTGTGGATAGTTGGGTGGCAAACTGCCTCTTTGATTTGCCCCATACATTTGCTCCTATGGTGGAGAAAATTGAAAGAAAAGTGAAACAACCTTATACATAAGATGCTTTTGTTTCATTTTACCGGAACGATTTACATAAACCTATCATCCATGGTTTCTCTATGAATTAAAGTAACCCTGCAGCTGCCATAACTTTTTATAGCAATTATTGCTGAATAAAGTACATACATGTATATAGTAATTCTAATAAAAGTTTGTGCGACCTTTTTATCCACTTATTCTAAATGAAGATCGACCATTGCAGGTTGAGCTTTTAAATCAGGATTTAGGATTTTGAATTGAGGTCAGCTGGGTTGCAGAATCATACCACTGCCTTGCAAAGGAGTAGAACATTTGTATTTGAAGTGAAATCTACCTGGGGGTCTTGGTAAATTGTGATTTTCCTGATGTCATAACACATCCTTTTAAGGTGGCGAAACAGGTTCAACTCTGTTACCAACAATTGAGTTTGGAGCTCATTTGCTACTTTCACTACACATTTTGACCAGTTAAATTATATATTTTTGGTTTCGTATCAATGAAAGGTCAATTTTGACACAATCAATGAAATTGTCTTAATGAAGTTGTTTGACTGGATGAAAATGTAAAACCATTAAATTCCTTTCATTAAACATGGATTCATAAATTGTTAATATGAATCAAAGCATTTGTACATAAAATTGGTTGCAGAATATTTAAGATTTATTATTATTATTTTGATTTTCTATAGAGGATAGCCCATTCAACTTATGCTGTTCTCCCATGGGGTCCTCTTTTTTATTTTTGAGAATGAGAGACAGATAACGATATTGTTTTCCGCCATTGTTATCTGTGTTCTTTTACGTGCCATAGGGATAGAATCCATGACACAGGTGCACATTTTACATCCTTTCCGCCGAAACCTATTCGTTCACTTGGCTAAAAGTTGGACTCTGCTCTGTTATGTGTATCAGAAATATCTGGCTTGTGACCCTACCCTTCGGAAAGGATGTAAAGTGTGGACCTGTGTCATGGATTCTATCCCCATGGCACATAAAAGAACACAGATAACAATG
>JAVSBT010226863.1:0-13064 GCA_033118115.1 Pharyngocirrus eroticus | reverse complement strand
ATAGCTTCAATAAATGCTTCTCATTTGGAAAATGCTGTTTATTCAGTAAATAAATGGTTGTAATGTTCTGCTTTAAGTAAATAAATGATTATATGAATATATGAATGTATGGATAGATTAACAGATAAATAGATTAATAGATACATAAATAGAATTAACTTTGAAACTAAATTACAAGTTCGACTTATCCAATGCCATTAATTGATTACTCTAAAACAAATTATTGTTGAAACAATCATGCAGGCATCGCTTTGATATAATAAACTTTTATTTTCATAAATCATTTGTACATTTCCAATAGACTAAAACCTTATTTAGGTGACAAATCTTTCCTAAGCTGACTTTCCAAAGAAATAATTTAGATATTTTTAAACGTACAGTCTGATATCTGGATATGAACCTAATATTTTCCCTTTGTTCAATTTAATTCAAATTTTTTCAAACGATAAGATTTTTGAACACAAGTTCTTAATTATATTACAGTAAAACCCCTCAACAGTGGACACTCTGTATGCAAAGAAATTTTGTCCACTATAGAGGGGTTGTCCACTGTTGAGAAGTTGCATGGTTATCACCTGTATAAATGTTGATATGACACTGGATAGATGAACATTATGGAAAATCATATAAATGTACAATAAACACATTTCAATAAGTACATTTTATAAATTTCAAATGTACAATTAATATATTTGATTGATCCATTCACATTAATTTATCAACATTTAGTACATTTATGTACTGTCCTATAAACTTATAATGTTGATCATTCAAGGATTTTCATGTAATCACTTGCTGTTTTAAGTGTTTGCAGATGTTTGTAGATATAAAAACACTCCAAACAGATGAAAAAAAACCCACAATACAGAGAGTGTTATAGAGAATTTCATGAAATCAGTGCTACTTTTTACACTCTATTTTAATAAAAGTTGTATTGAAGTATCTCTTTGTTTCCAATGTTATAATTGTTTCATAAATTCTCCCTATAACATTTTGAGTATGTCTTCCATACAAATTAAATATATGTCATTGTCAGTTTCTTTTCCATCATAGGAATTTCGTTATCACTTAGTTATAACTTTATTTTCCTTGTGAGATGTAAGACATAACATGGTAGGATTTGGTCTGTATCAAATATAACGGTCTCGTGTGTTCTTTCTTCACCGTCAACTTTTACACAATGGGAATCATAGCCAGGCTTTTTAGCTATACCAACCACCCGTTTGCGACATTGGTAAGACTTACCAGGAAGAATTTTACATAGAAGAAGACCACCTATTGTTCTTGTAATGGTAGAACTGTTCTTGTACTGAACACCCCCCGCCCCAGCATTCTCAGCTGAGGAATAACCAATACCAACATCAGGAAACTCCGAAAAATAGATTCCTGCTCCAAAATGTCCCCGATTGCCGGTATTAGAAGCAATTTTTGCAAGATCAAAGTTGTTTTTGACAATGCTCTCAATACTTCCATCTCTAGTTCCATGAAAGCCAAGGATAATATCACTATCAGGACATTTTCCATATTTTCTTCGCAATTCAACTAATTTGTGGTTAAATTTGACAAACAGCTCTGGATTGAAGTAATATTCCAGCTTGTCAACCTTTAGATCCTGCAGATCCCAATCTTTATGCTTGGCTCCTATTAATCTCTGAAACTGAGACTCCACAAGTCTGAAATGGTCATCCAGAGGATTATAAACTCTTAATTCTCTTTGAGGCTCAATTTCATGATGTAACATTTCCTTGCTTCCTTCTTCGAGAGCCTTTTCTTCGATGGGTCCGAGCAAAGGTAGGTTGGTATAGTAAACAATGAATCTAACAATGGCCTGGTCAGGGTTGAATATGACATATTCATCATTGTAGACACCTTTTGTGTCTTTTGTGCCCCTTGGTGCATAAATGGAATCTTGATTCATATCTTTCAGCTGACTTTCATTTAGTTTTTTATCTTGTGTTTCAACTGTATACATATTCCCCAAAGCAACCTCACACACTAGAAGCATATCTGATTGTTTGGTATACCTCTCCTGTCCACTCTTTGATGAATCTGTTGCAAAGTAGATCCCCTGTCCAAACATCCCAGAACTTGAAGGCATTTTGAATCCATCTTTAACAATGGCCTCTACTGCAGTAGAACTTGTACCATGAAATTTCAGTTCTGTCCTTTTTGGATCAAACATATCATATCTTGCTTCTAGCCATTTTCTCTCGAGTTCTTTGTTGAAGACTCTTTCAATCTTCTCCACCCTTGGATGCCACTCATGTTCTGGTACAACTGTTTTCTTGACCATATCCTTGATTTTGTTGAAATCTGGATCTGAAGTACTGATTTCATCTCTTTCATTTTCTTTTCTTGATCCCAGTTCTATAAGTTCCATTTCCAGTTTCTCTCTTTGTTTGGCTTTCTGGCCCTGTTCTTTTTTTGTTTCACAGATTTTACATAAGGTAATTCCCTTTTCATTGCATCTCAATTTGATATCAACTGCTTTCACTGCTTCCATGATAGACTCTGGATGTCTAGGACATACCAGTGGGATTGCAGGTCCAATGTTGTTTTCATCAATATTGGATATGAGCTTTCTCCAAGGACCACTTTGATTAAGACAAGCAGAGTTGCCAACAAAGTACAGACCACATCTGGATCTTGACTGGGAGACACATCTACGGTTGAATGAATCCAAGAATCCAGGCTTCGAAGATCTGACAAGAGACACAATCACAATGTCATTTTCATCACCTTGAAACATATCAATGGAATGTATCTGAATGCAATTCGTTTTTTCTTCTAGATCTCCAGGAAATAAATCTTTCATGACCTGCTCAGCTTTTCTCATCTTTGTCCTCAGCAACCTTACTTGACCTTGGTATGCAGACAAAATGGTGACTTTATTTGGCTTATAGCCTTGCTGGAGAAAGAACAATGCAAGCCTGATGACTCTGTCAGCTTCAAGGGTATTACTGTAACTTTGTGCATTATTCGACTCTTTCTCTCCTGACTCTGGGTCAATATGATCCCAGAAAAACACTGAATGTAAGACACAGGTTGGTTTTTGATTTTTTGCAACTACAGCTCTGTTGTCTTTCAGATTTGGATAGATGTCATGTAAGAGTTTCGCTATTTCTGGCCTCATTCTATTTTGCATAGCAAGTGTAGTGAAAGGCAGCTTGTTGTTGATCAATCTTTCCATCATTGATAGATCATAATGGAACTCTTTGGTAAGTTGATAGGTCTCTACTCTAGGTTTCAGCTGTTTATGGTCCCCTATAAGGATTAACTGTTTTACCCAGGGACCAATAGCAGCAATCACATGTGTCTCCAAAACCTCTGCTGCTTCCTCAACTATGACAATAGGTGGCTCCAACTGTTCAACCAGCCTGTGATGTATGCTTGCTCCAGTCATAGTCATTGCAATGACCTTCTTTCCACTCAAGACGTCCACACTATGCTGGACTTCAAGTTCATTTTTGGTCTTACATAGAAGCTGATACTTTTGCAGCAACTCTTGCAAATCTTCACTTGCATCTTCGGCATCACATAGTAGGAACATTTGCAAAAGCTTTACACGGTCATTTTCTGACAACTGCCACAAGTCTGAACAACTTTGGAAAATGGCTACTGGAATTCCTGTGTTCAAATCATCTATAGTACAGAAGAGATGTTTTTCGTTTCCCTTTTTCTTTTGTAAAAGTTGTAAATCTTTCAGTTCAATAGGCTGCGAGTCAGATGATACTGCTGCTAATCTCTCTGTTTGTTCATCTTCAATGTCATGTTCATCAAATAAATTGTCATCCTCATCTTCTTCTTTCTCACTACTATTTTGTTTTTTCTTCTTCAATTTCTCCTCTTGCTCTTTTTTCAGTGTTTCTGCCTTTTCTTTGAGAAGTAGTGATGTTCTTAGACCTCTATAATTCCTCTTTGCCATTTCATCTTTGACTTGATCAAAAATTGCTTTTGAAGGCAACCATCTTTGAAAAGCAATCTCCAGCAATTGCCAAAGAGGGCTCTCGTCATTTTCTTCTACAAGAGATTTGGCCAAGGAAATATTTCTGTCTTGAAGGCTTTTCAGAATTGCTTTAACATAGTCAAAAGTGATAGGATCATCGCCTTTACTATCTGGTGGCTTATAAGTGGCTTTAAGCTTTTGCCATGGGCACTGTAACAAGAGGGATTCCAATTGGTGAATAGTTGCATTTTGTATCAATGTATTGATATTTTGAATTGTGTGGGCTTTGTCTATCTTTTCCATTGCTTCTTGAATTAATAACTTTAAATCATCCATTTCTTCTCTAACGGCCCTCAACTGATCATATAGGGTTTCTCTTTTTTTCGTATCAAAACGGAGTTGATTCAGGTTGTATATCTTCAATTCCGGTTCCTTTGAACCGCCACCAACTCGAGCAACTTCATCTTCCATTTCCTTGTGTTTAAGTGCTCCCATCAAAAATTCATCCAATGCGTGATTTTTGTATGTCAATAGAAGTATTGGACCAGATGGTCTGTTGGACAGCGATAGCAGCAACTGCACAAGTTTGAGCCCAAGAAATGTCTTTCCAGTCCCAGGTGGTCCCTGTATAATTGCCACTCTGTTGCTTAAGGTCTCTCTAATGGCCTGTATCTGACTGTTTTCAAGTATAGTATTGACCTTGTCATGAAGAAGATCTTGTATAAATGTATTTACAGGCACTATGGGTGGATCATAGTTACTAGCAACTGGACTGACATCAATTTCTGAATCCAGATCCAGAAATTCTGGTCTGTAGTTCCTGGCTCTTTTCCCATCAACCAACTCATCTTGGAAGGGCATTTGCTCAAGATCCATAGACTGTAAGGCTTTCAGTGTTGGTTTGTATGCCCTGTAGTAAGTTGGTGACTCTGCTATAACTGTAGTATCAGAGTTCTTCATCAATAAGGAAACCACGTCTGCATCACTCAAGGAATTGACTTCACTTGCTAACTCAATGACAATGATGTTTTCTTTTTGCAAAAGGTCCTCATCTCTGTTTGCTACAGAAGCCCATATGGGGTCGGAGAAAGTGCCAGAAATGGAAATACATAGTAGATTGCCGAACATTAAGTTGGAAGATGTAGCCCAGTCTTCCACTTCTTTCAAAGGTGTCAATTTCAAAGCCAAAGTTAATCCAGTTTCTTTGTCTGTAACTTGTATGCCTGCAAACTGTATGCTGTGATAAACATTCATATCTGTTGGATCCAGATTTCCATTAAGTAGTGCCTGTACCCCTTCACATAATTTGTTAAAGCAGTCTGCCCTCATCAATCTGAAATATGTGTCTACATAGGCATCAGCTGATTGGTAGCTTCCTTCACATTTCACTGGCATCAAATCTAGGCGCTGACCTTGAAGTTCAGATTGCAGTTCTGGAACAGACGGAACAAGAGGTAATTCATTCCATTCCATGTCTTCCATATAGTCTGATGAAAACTTGGCTGTTTCCTTTAGTATCTCGAAGAAGAAATGAGCAACATTTGTCTCATCATCTGGTAACATCAACTTTGCTAGTGCAGTCACTGCAGTGAGTTTCCCTGGTACGTATTTCACTACTTGTATCAAAAACTTCTGCAATTCTATAAGTGAAACCTTCCTACAACTATTAATCTCACACATAAGTATTTCCCTGATCTTTCCACTTCTAATGTTCAAGAAAGCAGTTTCACACAAAGTCTGCATTATTTTTCTGAAGTTTTCTTTGAAAATGATCCCATGTTTTTCTAAGAGCTGCAGTATTTCAATGACCTTTAAGGTGGAGGCATTTGACAGTTCTTTACATGAACCAATAGCTTTCCACAATGCTTCACATGTCAAAACAGACAATATGGTGTCCACATACTCTGGGTGTTTCCTCTCTGATTTTGACATCGGTGCAGCCAAATCTTCAGCTAACTTTTCAAGAAAGTCTTTCAAATCTTCAGCTGATCTTTTCTTAAATTTGGTCAACTTGACATTGAATGCCACTGGTTTGGTTTTGTCCTTGATCCCAAGGGTAAACTCAACTTCATCCCAAAGTTTGAGTTTGAACCCACCTGACTTAACTTTACTGGGCTTAAAATAAACATCTTTATTCTCATACCCTTTTGGCAGTGCTCTAATGGGTTTAATGAACCCATAGTTATCATCAAGTTTAACAATCTGACCATTTTGCCTCAGTTTAATGTTGGGTTTCTCTGTTTGCTCCCCTCTTTTTTCTCTTACCCGTGACATGCTAGCTTTTGAAAGAATGGCAGATAATAATGATTTTGTAATTTTTGAGGTATCTACTTCAACTTTTGGGTCGTTATTTTCAGAAAAAATGCTGTTTGAATTCTCGGGGGGAACAAACTGAGAGCTCACTCTGCCTCTTGTTTTTTTGTCAATTATTGTCACTCCATCTTTTTCTACAATCTCAGCTGATGGTCTTTCTTTATTGCGTGGGCTAAGTTTAAATGTTATTTCATCCCCGACTTGAAGGTTGCATCCAGTTGGTATTCCACCAAAAAATACTTCTTTATTAGTGAAATCACTTGGAAGTTCTTGCACAGATTTGATGAAACCAAAGTTTTTTTCTGGAACCAATTTTACTATTGTACCTGATCCCATACTGTCTCCACTTGCCATTTGAGTTGGGGTGTTACAACTTCTGCCTGTAGATGAGTCAGATGACTCTCCATCTGAATCGTAGCATATGCCATCGTCATCACTGCCATAGTCATCACTGTCACAGTCATCATTGCCATAGTCATCACTGTCAAAGTCGGAGGAGTCAAAATAATCATCCATAGTTCAATTTTATTTTCCTCAATTTCTTCATATATGTGATTTCTTTCTTCGTTCATCTGAAAAATTGTAAATATAAGTATATGTGTACAGATTCATAATTGGACACAAGGCTATAGGAGAGGAGTGCATACAGATCATTTTCTGTTATATCTCTTATTTAAAAATTCTAATGTGACTGCATTTATAGTTCTACACATGCAGGGACTGGTGAGTAAAAAATAAATAAATGTTTTCAACCCTTCTTTCCCGCTCAAAAATTTGTGTATTTTTTGAAATGTGATTTTTTTCTCGCATAGTTTGGGGTTTTATATCTTTTACTCGAATATTGAATCATGACATTCTTACCGTTTATCAGGTATTCCTAAGGATTTTTTTGTGTAGTGTGTATCCTTGAATACTTCTATATACTTTGCTTCTTTCTCTTTGTTTTTTATGTTACTTTCATATTTGTTTTTATAGCATAATGTAATGCATGAATGATATCGGTGTTAGTTTCCTAGACAAAGTTACATCATAATATCACTTATGACCTTCTTTAATACCCTTTAATGCGTAATAGGTGCATTGCAATATCCCCACCACATACATTAACATAATATACCAAATTTCCACTTTCCCAGAAATAGTGCCATAATAATGTATGTCGGATTTGTTATGCTATAGCACAGCAATAATACCTCCATGAAATCAATATACACATGAATGATTCAGCTTAAAGTTTCAAGCAATGACATTATATTATATAAACCACTAAATTCTATACCTGCATGAAATTTTCATCTCACATACTGCCACAAACAGATATTTTTTTCTGTCAAAATTCAATCCCATAAACAATAAAGTGATAAAGAGCAAGTTGGCCATGCAGGGATAAAAGCAATGAGAATGTTCTCTTAGTATTTTACCTTGATTACAAATTGAAGTATATTGGCTTACTAACTGTATCAAATATTGATTATAATTGACAAACACTTGCAAAAGAAATGTATTATATTTTATAGTAATAGAAATAATAGTAGTCTTTTACAAATAAGAAATCATAAAATCAACCCACAACACAACGTGTCTGATTTTATTTAATAAGTGTTTCTAAACAATTATAGTCACTATATCTAAATTTAAATAGGGGTGTGACATAAAAAAAAGCATTATTTGGTGAATTTTACTTGATTCAATTTATGGTTTTATCATACATGACTGTTGGCAGAAAGGGGTTGACATTAAAAAGTGGTATTTTGAACATCATCAAAGGTAGCTAACATGTCTTAAAATATAATTTAAATAACGTTTGAAGGTTTTGATAAAAATTGGTTTCATGTGATATACTAGTATATAAGTCAATTTCACATTTTCTTTGTAATGTTTCTGAAATGTATTGGTGATAAGCGTAAAATCAATATAAAGTTAACTGAAACAAGGAAATAACTAGAAAATTAATGGTCAGTCTTGTCAACTCATAAGAGAGTAAATTTGGGTTTTACTTTATATTTCCTCATTTATTTACCATGTATCTGGATTTATGTGTCCAGAACAAGTATTTCAAAAATGTATTTTTTATAAAGATTTTTGATTTATTATGAAATTTTGATAAATCTAAAGACTTCCCCGAAATACAAAAGCATAACAAGGTGTCAAATGGTAGGAAATTTGTTTATCTGTGGACTTTCCTCTTCATAAAAAAAATAAATGAAAAAAATATAATGAAAAAGATAAAGAGTATGCTAGAGGAGGTATGTTTAAGAAGGAGGACAGAATTATGCAGATCATCATGACTCTGAAGTGTGACAATATCTAACTAAACATCTTCTAAATTGGGACATGATATGCCCACATTTTTCAACCAGAATAGACAGCAGCTTATTGCCTATAAATGTCACAATTCTAAGACTATGCATCTGTTTATGTTATCTATGTCAAGGTCAAATAGAGGCTAAGGTAACAAACACTGAAACTTACTGTTGTCAGAAATACTGTTTTCAGAAATGTTTTATATGTGTGTATTATACAGAATCCTTAAATAAGGTTCTTTTGGAGATTGGTTCCTTGACTTAGAGTTTGTTGTGGCCATTATGGTTGAAATTAAGACATTTTAATAAAGAGCATCACCACAGATTCGGCCTTGACCTTGAAGTATGTTATTTCAGTAGGTTGATTATGAGTAGACTTACCTGGATGTGACTGTCCCTATAGCTGTGTGGGGATGGACACCTTGTGAGGCAACACTCTGTACATATTCAAAATTTTCTCTATCTTTGGATGAAAAAGCAATAGCAGCCCCTTCTATTCTATCTTGCCAAATCTATTAAATACACGCCCATTGAATTGTGGACTATAGTTTTTACGTTTTTCCAGAAAAGCAAAGTATTTCTTGAATGCTCTACTAGCGCCACCAAGTCACAACTTCAGAAAGTCAATACGTTATTTACGTATTACTAGGTTTCCTCAGACTGTAAACATTCCACTCAACTGAATCTTGACGGCGTAATGCTTTTTCGACGTCTCTTCTAGTTTACAATCTGACTCCTCTTTATGAAATGCTCGGAGATTGAGATGATGTTCTGAAAAGTTTGGGATTCCCCAGCCACGAATCACAAAATGATCGGCATGCATGAATGCACAGCATTTATCAATTCTCATGGTACATTTTATACATGCATACTTATTATTAGCGTTGTGCATATACATGAAGTGCCAATCTTGATTTTCTCTTCAAATTTCAAAAAATAATTCCCAAAGAATTAATTTAGAATTTCTCAAACCCAAGAAATAATTATAAAAATGACTTGTAAAATGAAGGTTACAAATCACACTTCTTTATTGTAACGTTTCATTTTTCATTTGATCACTGCTGTATATATTTGTGAAGTGTTTATTATTGGCCTGCTCATGCAATATGCTGGTCACCCTTCACACCTTCTAGCCTACATGTATATATATTATATGTTGTAAAGTACTTCGTATGTTTAATTATTGCCTGAAGATGTTGTAGTTAACAATGAAAATTTGCTAATAAATTCAAAAATGAATCTATTCGGGGAAGCTTTCTTGCTTATTATATCATTTGGACTATTAGTTCATATCACACAGTGACTTTTGAAGAAATCACTCTTTACGTGCGTGACGTCACGGAGACCTGTGGTGTTGCATGTTTTTTAAAATTTTTGAAACAAAACTGCATTAAATCAATCCGAAGTCACTTTGGGTAGAGAGGACCTCACAACAATTATATAGGGAGTTGCACAATGAATTCGAATCTTCGACGTGATTTGTTAAATTGTTCAGAAGATACAGGTATTTTTTTACATAAATTTCTAAAATGTTTTCCTAATTTTTCCCGGCCCTCAAGGCATGTGTCCATGGCATGAGTATTTAAGAGTTTTTTGTTGTTTCCTTTTACAAAAACATTGACTCCAATTGTATCAACTGATGGATCAACCATGTTCTACATTTACAAAGCAAAATGGGCTAAAAGCTGCCAATAGTGAAGGAAAATCATCATCCCTATTATAAGATCATAATAATATGAACAGGATTTATTTTTCATTTTTCTGCAAGTTACTGAAAATAGTTGCAGATGAAAGCTTGCATGTTGATCTATAATTTGCCTATCCGTGCCTGAAAATGTAAGTCTACAGCCAAACTTTGTTAAGGGACAATGCTGCAAGGAGTAATGTATATTTGGGTTTTTTTTAAATGGATTATTTGTATTCAATAAAATGTACACTGTATGTATACTTGTAGCATTTATGTCATTCTGATCAAGCTTTCTAACCTGCTGGAGACATGTACGACAGCTATGACGTGGCAATTTAGTCCACCCCGGATTACTTCCGGACAGCTTTGTCCTTGGTAAAACATGAATGCAATATCCCACTTAACTCTGGATATATGTACATAAATGAAATCAAAAGATAAACCAACAGTCCTTTTTTGGGATTATTTTTATTGGCTGCCAGAAAATGTTTCAACATAAAATGTCTCCTTTAAGATCAGCATTTTCGAATACTCTGCTTTTGATATTACCAAGCTTTCATTTTAGGAATTATTTTTTAATACAAAACTGGGCTATAGCTTCTTCTTTTTATCTTTAAATTATTTTTTTCTTACCTCTTCAGGCTAGTTGGTTCAAGATGATATTACCTTGATAGACATCTGACTACTGTCAGAACGATTCCCTCAAGACTGCTTTTAAAGAAATCTTTGAAAATAGATTTTTTGATAAAAACCCATGGACGAGTTGATGCATTATCTATGCGACTAGCAGTCTCAGATAATTTAAAGATGAAATGGGATTTTATCCACAGGTGAATAAACTTTTTAGGGTTAAATATATTCACTTGCAATCTTGCCATTTTAAGGATTTGTGAAACACTTTCTTCTCCTCAGATTGGTAGAATGATATAAAATATTAACATGTGTATCATTTAGGAATTAGGTTTTTTTTGCATTGACTTTAAAAATTGTTTAACTCAATCATTTTGATGGATATTTTCTTCAGATATTGATTACGGTATATTGATTTTCAACATTTTTTATAATAATGAAGAAGGTTCATCATATAGTTTTGAACAATAACCACAGTTAAATACGTCGATAAGGTCCATGAAAGATACCCAATGCAGACTCTGTATCCAAACAGTGGAGGTATATACCAAAACTAGGATTGATGATAGGATTGAAGTTACGTCATAACATTGAAGAAAGATTAAGCAATTTGACCTTCAGAGAATGAATTACGTGGAGGTAAATCTCCTCTATACCCTTTTTTCTGTCTGTAAAACATTTTAAGTTAGTCATGTTACCTTTGTGATGAATAAACGATTGAATGTAGCTGACATGAGATAAAGAAAAGACGTGGGAGACACAGTTTAAAAGGTTTCATACAACATTTGATGGAAATATTAGCCACGGTAAATGGGCAGAATTCTTTTCTCTAGTTTTTATTGACAAGACATGTTTTTTTGTTGTAACCAAACATTTTACAAGGGATGAAAAAATATATGGATGCGAGAGTAAAAATTACCAAATATGTTCAGAAAATAGAACATTGTAGTCGATATTGTTTCCGTACTTTAAATTATATAGGGTTCACTCAAAATGATTTTGTAACTTTCTCTTTATAAGATGCTGCGTGAATAAAAGGCCAATATCAACCACCATCAAAATTGTCCAACTCTTCCTCTACTTGTGTCCAAATGTCTGTAACAGTCAGGACTATGGCACCCCCTAGTGACTATCTCATTTCAATGATTTTGACATATTATGGCCTATTCATATGAAACCCATTATTTCAGAATAGCCAAGGAAACATGATTCATAACGGGCTCACTGTAGTTCAAATAAGCAATGGTATCTCCCCAGATGCTAAACTGTATAAATGCTGAAGATTTCATCTGTCATACATCCAATAAGGGTCAATAAGGGAAATCCAACAGAGTGAAAATCTTGGTTGGTAATCATTCCATCAAACTTCAACATCTATAATATAAAGACCAGCCATGTTTCTGAATCGAGGACTTAACTTGAAGTACATGTATCATGTCAAAGTCAAAAACCAACCAGGAAGAAAAAATGCAAAATCTGAAACTTTTCGTGTGACGTAAGACGTGGGTGACCGACTCAAATGAAGAATCTGTTTGTGGACATCACCATGATAGAATTTCCTTTCATTACTTGATTCTACTTGGGCAGTTAACGTCACAAACCATGCTGCTGAAAACAGTTGCATCCGAGGAGCAAAAAACCCTCACAAAACGATTAATTTGCAATGAATACAAAATGCAGTAGACTATACGTATTCTAAAATGCCCTCTCTTATCGTCTCTCTCTAAAACCCTGTTTACATTGTCAGTTGTGTAAGCGCTAGAAAGTGTCTTTTAATAAAAAATTCTTTCAAACGCTTCAAAATTCTTTAGTCTAAACACAGTTGTGATTTAAAGTTTATTCAGAGGGATTAATCTCGACCTATCAGCATTGCTGCATGTTCTTCAACTTTAAACGTTTGTAACTTTGTCGACAATGTGAACAAACCGACTTCAAGTCCCTTCAAGTTGTGCAAAGGACTAATTAGTGATGTACTGGTACCACCTATTGCAGTGTGGGTGGTATTTTACCTTAACATCACTATATTTTATATTCTAACACACGCCCCCAAACCCCTTACCCACATACACTTGTGTGGGCCATTCTCAGAAAAAGTCACAAAGTAACTAAAAAGACATTTTTTTTTTCCAAAGTATTTTTTTTTTTTTTAAATTAGGCTCATTAAATGTGTCTTTGGCCTTAGAAT
>JAVSBT010226752.1:0-13067 GCA_033118115.1 Pharyngocirrus eroticus | reverse complement strand
CTTTCAGCTTACATTTGCTGATTTTCAAAGGGCCCTCATACATTCATCCTTCCTATATACATACATTCATACATTTATACTCTCAGTATTTAAACCACCCCCCCCAAAACAAGCCCCCCCCCCCCCTCCTCCCATCCAATATAACACCAGCATTCCTCATCATTCACTCCTTATCACTTTTGTTTGAGGGTATCTTAATAGGAGACTGTGTAAACATTGTAATCCCATTGCTCTCCCACCAGGGGGACTTTCATCTTTTTAAGTAGTTCTATCATCAAACATTTAGTGGTCAAATAAAAGATTCCAAACAGGTCAATCACACTTAGTTCTAATTTTGGAAAAAAAGTGATGTGAAAGTTTATCAAACTGACTAAAAAATATCACTCAACACTTTGCTTCAGCTTCAAAATCCAAAGCTACCTCCCCTATTCCCTTTTTGAACAACAGCATAAACTGCTAAATTGCCTACAGTTGTTATGTTGTAAAAGGTTTAATGAGGGCCAACAAAAAACACTTTTCAGAGAAAATGTTATTCCCTTTCCCCCTGTGCAAAAGTTGAAAAGAAACTAAGAAGAAAACAAATTGACATAAAAGCCTATGAGAACATGACAGAGAAATACTTCAACTTCAATTTCATTGTTTCGTGGAAAAATAAATCAGAGAAAATTCTATCACCCGCCAAAGATTTTAAAAAGTAAACAAATGCTTCATGTATCTCCCTTTGTTAGTTAAATCTTAATGGTTTTGGATTTGATAAAGAAATATTTCAAGAACTATTTCCCTTTCATTATAAGATAAACCCTTCTCCACTCCAAAGCAAACCCTCAACAACCTCTCTACAGATCCTCAAAGACCAGAATGAAAGACAACATGTGTACAGTATGTGCAGCATCTGCATATGGAGACCATTGTCTTGAGATTTTGTTGCATAATACACTGCTTTTCAAAAGAAATCAACAACCTTTCATCTTACAATAACCACACACCTGGGAATTCTCTCTTATATTTTGAGTTGTGATAATTATTTTTAAAGATAGACATTTCTGACAATATCATTGTTCTTTCTTTTTGTTCTATCTGGTTTGTATGTCCTTGATGTATCAACACTCCCAAGATTCCCCTGGGGATGTTTCTTTCAGAAAATGAGGGAAGAACTAGTTTCAAGCCCCTCCCCCCAAATAAGCAATCAAAATGAAACCACATTCCGTAATCACATGATGAATAAGTTTCATAAATGCATGTACATCTTTATAAAAACAAGTCTGTATTCCAAAAGGAAAATTTCCCAAAGAGGCATAATAAAGATTTATCATTCATAATGTACATTAATTTTTACAGATCAAGGGTACAAATGTTTCCAAACCCACAAAATTAGGCAAAAAGTCGTCAAGGTGTTCATTATTGAATTTTTCACTGTGTTATTGCTGGTCAGGCTTCTGGGATTAATCTTAAATCCCTTGATGAGAAAATCCAGGTAAATTCCCAGTGTAAATTGTATCTAATGTAGCTCAAGACATTATCTAACCCAATTGAAATGATACCTACAAAGTATCCTTCCTAGTGCAATCCATTACCTAACTGTCCTGATTCTAGCAAGTCTGTGTGTGTCTGTTTAGTGTAATGCCTAATTAACTGAATGAACTTTGATCCCTGGGAATGCTACCCTAGTAATCACAGACCACCTAGATAATCAATTATCTCCTGTGATATTGACTGTGGGTTACTGTTTTCATTAATTAAATCCAAAGATAGTTCCAAGTACAGCAGCTTCTGAAGAGTTATAATTCATCCAATATATCTTTGTGGCTTTAGTATCCATGAGTATTTAGATTTATTTTCATGATGTTATTTCATATAATCAAGAATTTCCTAAAGTTTCTGTTGTTTTAACTACATTTTCCCAATCTATTATTATAAAAATGACAAAGAACCTATTTGAAATCCTGACAACAACTCAATAAATGTTGCCTTGCTTTTTATTATGTGAAACATTTAAGTTCACCACATTCCAAATTTAAAATGTTCCACAAAATTTAATTCTGTAAATTGGCAAATTCACTATTAATTTCTCCCTATTTTTCTATCTAACGGAAACACATTTGTTTCTAAAAGAAACAGCTTTTTATAAAAATGCCCTGAATTTTACTATTAGTCAACCCCGACATGAAAATAGAACCAGAAACCATCTTGTACTTACACATCACCACCACAAAGAGGCTCTTGCTGCCATACGCTCTTCTATCCCCACCACCAGATGGCCTCAGCATATTGGAAGCTGAGCATGTGTAATTCCCCGCATCCATACGTTTAGCAGGCTTCATCATGTAATAGGGGCCTCTGTTCCCTGTGTCCTCCCCATCCTTGTACCATTCAATGTCTTGGAAGCTCACGGCAGGGTTAGCGGCAATGTTACAAGTAATATTAACGGTTTCGTCTTCCTTGACACGTAAATTCTCCCCGTTTAGTTGTCCCGTGTTTGTGGTTAAGAGAATTTCAGGTCCATCTAGAAAAACACAAAAGGCACAAAAACTGACCTAAATATGAAATTATTTCATCGTTTTATTTCAGAATCTATGAAAACTTTTGGCATATTGGCCATATATATGTAAATCTAGATTGAAGAATTTCGATTTTCAGTCAAATTCTAAAAGAATATCAATCAAGGCAACATTTTCCTCTACATTTTAAAGCAAATCCCAAATTTTTAAGCAATGAATGAAAAAAATATCAACTATTTCCCAAGGCTCATTCCACAACAATGTAACTGTCATCAGTATTTTGAGATTCTAGAAAAAGTAAACTTACAAAGAACATCAAAGGTAACTGGTTCCCTCTTCACATTGACTTCATTTTGGGCTTCACATTCATAGACACCAGCCTGTGTCCTGTTGGCAGATGAGAACACTAAATCTTTGCCTGTAACTGTAATGACAAAAGTGAAAAGGGAAGGTTATGGAGGTGTTTTTAAGTGAAAAGTTTATAATTCTAATCCAGGTTTCCATATTGATCTGATAATTGTTACATTTCATGTATGCGTAAATGTTTTAGTGACTAAATAAATGAATAAATGAATGAATGAATGAATGAATGAAAGAACGAACAAATGAATGAATGAATGAATGAATGAACAAATGAATGAATGAATGAATGAATGGAAGAATGAATGGAGGAATGAAGGAACATATGAATGAATGGGTGAGACTGATATAAAGAAAGACACAAAGCAAGAGAGACCAGTGGAAAAACATATGAAATTTTGTGATGAAAACACTGAGAAGTTAACCAAACACATGAGTTCCAGATAACATTATTCCATGCTATAACTCCTTGGTCTGATCTCTGATTTCATTTGGACCAATGTCAAAGGTTAGACAATCCTGACACCCCTGATGACAACCAGTCATGAGTCAGGGCGTTGGTAGTCCATAGCAATCTAGAAATACGATTCCTGATGTATGGGATAGGCCTGTACCCTAACTCATCCCTTATCAACACACTGACCACAAACCTTGTCTAAATGACAGTTTAATGACTGTGGAGTGTATGTAGCTGAGATAATCTTTATCTTTATGTTGGTTTCAGGAATTTGTGATGCTGTGGGTCTTCTTTGTGAAAGGGTGGGGGGGGGGGGGGGTGCAGTGGGATAATTTTGTTATTAGGGGGGTGAGGTGAATGATCCTTGGGGCTTAGGATTTCATTTTCAGACATATTTGCTTGGGATCTGGGATAGGGATTTTAATAAAAGCATTTTCAATATATTAGATATATTTGGATTTTGGGATTTTTTTATGGCTAATTCCTAGGGATTTTAGTTTTTGGTTTTTTTATTCTATGGGATCAAGGATATTGGTTTTTATTTTCTGGAAACCTACACTGAAAAGCCACCTTAGGAATTTGGTTGTGTATGTGTATGAACAAAAATCATCAATTCTCTATTATATTTGAAGTACAAATCCCAAGTGATAGGTAGTGCAAAGAACTGTTTTATGGAATTGAACATTTGAAACCATGGACACACTCCTAGAAAACAAAATCATCTTTCATTTATTTTTGATACAAATTAACTTCAACATGATTTTGACATACAATATATCTGGGAAAAGGTAAAAAAATACACCTACTACAACCCTCATGGTGTCACAGGTTTTTACCTGTTCATTTTTCATCATCTCTTCAAGAATAGTACTTCAAATGTAGGAATTCTAATCCTAAATCCCCTAATATACAACACAATCTCAAATCGGTAATACTCCACAAGACTGAATTTAGAAGAAAATGTCATATCCCGCCTAAACAAAAAAAAATATCTCATCAAAACCAGATTCTAAAATCTAATTTATATCACATTTACTTCTGTTTGATTCCTAGTTTGATCACAGACAACTCCAGAAGTAGTTTGAGATGCTATCAGTATGATGGATCATCCAGAGATCCAAAGATCAAAACACAGAATCTGTATATGACTGATGATCACACCTTCAACTTGGCGTAAAGTTTGCCATGAAATATCTCATCAAATCCTTTTCCCAAAAATTCAAATTCAAGTCTGATTTCTGTGAAGGATATCTTTACAAAAACAAGCTCTGGGTGGATTTCATTTCCTTGTTGAAACAAACCCCAAGAAATTATTGAGAGGTATCACTGATGTTAACTCATAACATCCTTTCCTTCTTCCTTAGATCAACTTATCTCACCCCTTGGCTTCTGTTTCTTTGTTTTAGATATGAAAACTCAATGAGAGTCAAGAGGGTATCAGCCTATCCACATGTCAAACAATTCCACAATGGTGTCATTTTGATACAAAATCAAAGAAGGTACAGGTCTGAAGATTATTGATGAAATGAGAAGAGAACCAAGCAGATATCAGTCTGAAAATGTGTTGATCAACTTTAACTATGTATTTTCTATTGTATAATAAGTGTATCTGTTCAAAATTCCTAAGTTTTGTCATTTTAAAACAAAATTCAAGAAGGTATGAAACTATTGATGAAATGATAAGGGAATCAAGCAGATATCAGGCTCAAAATCTCCTGGGGATTGACTATTTAAAAAATACATTGAGAATCATGAGGGTAACTGCCAAAATCCCCAAATAGTAATTAAAAAAATGATAAAATCATAGAAACCAAAGCACACAACATTAATTTCATTTACATTTTTTCCCTGAAATTAAGACTCCCTAGAAGATGAAAGGAGATGAATTACAGGTGGGTATTTCTAGGAGTTGTTTACATTTCCCTGATTATCACTCACATGTAGAAAAGACAACAAGCTTGTGGATTATCTCCTGATTAGAAGCTCCATTAAACAAAACATTGGCCATGAGAAGCTAAGGATACTCAAGGGGGGTACTACAGAATCATTCAGAACACTTTAACATAAATATTGTTTTTCAAAACAATCATCTTAAGACTTCTAGATGGCTCTGTGAGAATGCATGAATGTAGGATGAAGTGAATAGTTTTATAAATGAAATGAAATTCAAATAATTTCATTGAAAATTTATAGGAAATGACTATATTTAATACTTAATTGTAATCTCATTCTTTCCAAAGTGTCATGGTCTAAATACATGTATACTATCACCAAATGTTATAAAAATGTTGCTACAACTAAATAAATTCCAAGATATTCCATGTGTGTCCTTATGTAAACACTGATTCCTGGATCAATAAGGAATATGAAGATAAAATCCTGGAGATTGTAAGATTTGAGTATATCATCCACACATTTTGATTGGACAGTTGGAGAGGTAGTGTTTGAAGTGGTTTTGAGTGTATGTTTCTCTTGTTTTGGAATTTCAAAGAGATTGTTAACATGTTACTGGTAAAACAAGTAGTGCATATTTCAAAATATTTAAAGAAATGTACTAAAGAAAATAGTGGTATTGTATCCCATTCGATTTGTTTTTGACCTATTAAATTTGACCTTTGGCTCAGCTGTGACCTTCTTGATCATAGTCATCATCATAAAATGACCTTTTACAATTTTCCTAGAGATATTTGAGGTATATTTTTGTCTGAAATAAGTTTTGAATCAAGAGGCTGTATACAACAGAATCTCAAGTTCTGTAAGGATGTGGAGGGGATCAGTCTGCAACTAATCCCAGTACAAGTACACTGTTGTCTTAGTGTGGGTAGGATATCAGTCTTCATACACACCCATCCATCAATTTCTAGTGTAACGGTGCTGTATGGCTGTCAGTGGTAATCACTTTCATTGCCTCCAGGTGGCTATGGGTCATGAAAAACTAATTGTGCAAGAAACAGTAGCTGATAAAAACCATCAGTCTGGTACCACAACCTGTCCACCAAGATTTCTACCTTTCTGACTTTATGAAACTTGACTTTTTGGGGGAGTTTCCCTTTCTGAAATGTTTGTGGTTGTTTAGAAAACCTATTTTTTATTGTTAAATTGTTTTTCTTGTACAGCTTTTTTTTGGTCAGAGGACAAGAAGGCACAAACTGTCATTATGCAAACTGTCTTGTACCTCATTCAAAAAAAAGTTAGTCTGGTTCCATAACCTGTCTCTACCCTTTCTACCTTGTTGCCTGTATACAAGCTGACTGTTTCTTGGGAGTTTCCTTCTTTATGTATTATTCTAGGCAGTCTGGTCCCATAACCCATCTCTACACTATCTACCTTTTTGCCTACATCACATCTGTTTTCATTGTGCCTGATTAAAGAGGAGAAGCTTATCTATCTAGTTTTTCTTTGACTCTTTTTTTCTCTTGATGTCTGTTTTCATTTATTCTGACAAGGATGGAAGAAATTCAAACTGTGCATGAACAAGGAGAGGAATTGGAAAAATATGTTACCAGAAAAACTCTCTTTCCATGAGAAATGTATTAACAACAAAGGAAAAACACCAAGAAATTCTTCCTTTTCTTCTTTCAAATGGGATTTATTGTTTGTATCCCATCAAAAATTAAAGATCTTTCATATCTATGAATAATGATATTTCACTAATGACATATATGATTAATATTTGATTTCGAAATATCCAAATGTTTCTTATCTACTGCAGAAATCTTAATATTTAGAAAGGATATATTCCTCTATTCAAACAATAAGTATTTTCTTCTTGTGATGTACAACAGATGTGAAAAAAATGAACTTGTTGTATCAAACACAGCGTTGTTCAAAAAGCAAAATAAAATATCAAATTCACCATTTCAAACATCTCCACAGATCAGAAATGACAAGAAGCTGACCATTCTTCAAGATACCACATGTGGAGCTCTCATGTAACAGAGGTCAGAAAAGCATACAGGCCTGTAACTGATATCCTGTCCATGGACAAAGCACTGTTTACTTGGCTTGTTTTCTAAGGAAACCAGTGGGGTACAGTTGTACAAACAGTTGCATTAAAATCAGGTCTGACACTCTGAGACCAGAAGCTATCAATTTTGATTAGGAGTACTTCATACCTGATATAAATTAGATTTGAAATCTAGCTGTGGTGTTCTTTTTAAAAGGAACCATTTCTTACAAAGTAGATTTATATCAACATTTGCTTTGTTTGTCTGAGATGTTTACAACCGTATCTTTTTACTGATTAGTTTTGAATCCTCTGCAATATTTTAATTTTAATTTGAACCTTGTGCAAATTAAAGAAACCTGATATGTTGTCCACAATGTGAAGTAATTATAAAACGCAAGCTGTTTCTCTACATTGAAGCTAAGCAAAACATAAGTGTGTATAATGTCTATATAACAATTCTGGTATGCATTTTGATCCACATACTAGTAATCATGAAAATCAAACACAGAAAAGGACAGTTTTTACTTCAACGCCATCAAGAGTTCACAGGTTAACAAACATAAATTGTAACCATTTTTGGTTTTTTTTATACATGTATGTATATAATCGTAAGAGACAAATGAAACTAAAAATTGACAATGAAAAGGATACCGATACAGAAGTTATTCAAAAACTAACGAATTATCAAAACCGTTTCTGTAAACTTCCTAAAAATAATTTTATTGACACACCAGCTCCTCCTAGTGAGATTCTTGCCCCACTCCAAACCATTGTATCATCAAACATAAGCCCATCTAACAAATAATAAAAATAATTAGGCAACACAATAGCCTTTGAATACCCTTACAAATCACCCTATTATTGCTCACACATTTTCAATTAAACCTTTCCTACTGCAGACACTTGTAAGGTAAAAGAACATTCAAGTTTGTTACATAATCATTCTAGAATCTTTTAAAATACCAGGGGATACACTATGAATGTGAAGTACTTGAGACAAATCATTTCTCATAGTGTTCAGAAGTATCAGGGCGTAGGTCACGGGTAGGGGTCAATGTGGATTTTCAAAAAAAATATTCCAAGCTATGATCTTCAGGCCACTTTTGACAAATATTTAAGCAAAAAAACACACCGATATCCTTAAAAACTGGACAAAATCCCAAATAAACTACATATATTATAAAATAACTGCAGTCCTGGCATCCATTATTTAAAGTGTTTCAAAAGAATTCCTATGAGGTAATCCTTGAAAGGCTAGCTTTTCAAGTCCTTTAATGTTGTGATATTTCAACCTCAAGTTCAATGATTTTTATTATGATTTAAATTGAAAAGTTACCATTTCTATTATGACTTGGTGTTAAATCTGATGTCATCATTCAACAATCATTATCATGGGGAGTTATTGTCATTTTTATAATGACTTTTTGCACTGATTTCTTAGGAATATCCATTTGATTTGGGTTCAAAAGCCATTGACTTTTAGAAATATCCAATCAAGTTAAACCAATACTCCTTAAAAGGAATGGCTTTCCAATTAGCAATTAAAATGTATGACATAAGAATCAGAATGCAAGATATCATGCAGAGTATTAAACAGCTAGAAGCAATTCATTGATATTTGAAAGTTGATGTCTCATATCTTATTTACCTTTTTTTGTTATTTCTTTTATTTGTATTTTTTACTTCTTTTCTTTTTTTTTTGGGGGGGGGGATATAATATAATTAATAAATTCATATATCATCTTTTCTAATTAAATTTCAACCTATTTTTTGGATGTATAAGGTGCATGTTATATACACATAGATTTCTTTGATCATGCTGTTAATGTTGATTTGAAGGTATTCCAGACCTTGCATGAAATCTAGAAACGGCCATGTCGCAAAGAGTTGCGCGAAGGATTTTGGTGCAATTGCTTTCTGTAGAAGAGACTCTGAATAATTAAAATAATCACCCAATAAGAAACCACAATCTAGGTTCCAAGGTGACACAAGCAAATTAAAATGGAAATTTCAATAATTCCACACTGCCCAATTAATTTCAAATTTTTCTACAATCTACCTGCACAAAAAGCAAACATTCAAACCACCTCACATAGAAAACACTCCAAACGCCTCTATACCATAGCTCTATCTCACACTGTTTGCTAACACTTTAACATTGAATTTATTCAAACTTTTTTCTCTGTTGACTGTCCACACAGTTTACCATTAGTCGTACAAAAAACTACAAAACGCCTTAAGTTGACAGAGGAGTTGAATTTCTTTTCCTATTAAGAGACATTTGTTAAGATAGGGAGCAGCCATTGTTGAGATAGGGAGCAGCGATGTTGACTTAACCACTGAAAAATAAGGAAAAGCTCCTCTAACAATACATGGATCGATAAAACGGTCAAACTTCATAATGTAGGATCAAAACACCAATAGGCTTTGTGCGTAAGTTGTATTATGGACAAGACAATATTAGGACCAAGCTTATAGATTTGGAAATATTAATTTTTACATCAATTTCTTGCTAATCTTAAACATAAAATCCACGAATCACCGAGTTTTTTATGTAATAAAAAATAAAATGTCCTAAAAATGTGATTTTGAATTTCATGATGTTGTTTTTTATGTTAGCAATTTTTTTTTGACATCTTCAGGTTTTTGCAACTTGAAGATGTTAAAAAAAAAATCAATGGAAATTTTGTTAACATAAAAAACATCATCATGAAATTCACACTTTTGGACTTTTAATTTTTTATAAATGTAAGAATGATCTCAACTCCCTCCCCTTGGATAATACCCTAAGCTGGATTGGTGCCCCTAAACACTACTAAACACACATGTAAAGCATTTTGATTCTACTATAATTGGTCCTTATAGTACTATATCTTTCTCCACAATAGATAGTGTATATTGTAATTATACCTATCAGTAATTCCAATGATATGCTATAGCATACAAATAAAGGTAAGTTATTCAATCTGTAAATCTAATCAAAGTAATGACACCAAAGTGTGGGCCAATCCTATGGATGGAATGCATACAGGGGAACTTTCAATAAGGGCACACACCAATGGGGCTAAGCTGGAGCCAAGTGTGGGACTGTCCAATGAGTGCCATTCCCTATGGAAGTGATGCGTATGGAACCAATGGCAAGGTCCATACACAGGCACTATAGTAAGTCCTGGATAAGCTGTTACCTCAATGCTATCCAAAGGTATAAAAATCCATGTGTTTCTATTAACAAATTGAATGAAACACCACATAAGATAACATCCAAATTAGGAAACCTGAATTCAACAAAAAAAAACAAGAGTCTGGTTCTAAACTTGGACCCTTCAAGAGTGAGGTTTGACCATTCTACCATTGTAAACTAACTACCTTCCAAGCCTGTTATTGTCTATCGTTGCCTATTAAAATGCTAATTGTCTATCTTTATTCCTCATTGCTAATTGTCTATCTTTATTCCTCTTTATTCCTCATTCCTTTTGTAATCATTGCAAGCTGATACCACACCACTCCACATACATACAAATCATATTTTTTTGAAAAAAAATATGATTGAATTTAATCTCACAAATGTACTTGGCAATATTGGATTTTGATTCAGACTATAAGATATTGCAATGACATATATGCAGAATATTATTGAATATTATGGAAGGTAAAATGAGACAGCACCATAAAAATTTATTTATTAAACTTATTTCATACAGATGAGCAACGGTAGCAATGTTTTCAAGATAACTTTAGGATTAAAGAAGTGAAAGGATGAACAAGAATCCATTAAAAAAAAGGGGGGAGCATTTTAGGTACTTTTACAAAAGGATTGTAAATTTGCGCTATATAAATGAACGCTTTTATTATTATTAAAAACTTTGGGACCATAATTTTGGAATATGCTACTTTGAACGCATTTCAGTAGCAAATTTGATAAATTAACAAAAACTGAAAGTTGACCATTTCAAAACATCCCCAGCAATACGAATTCATGGTACTATTTTACAATGTTATTGACATCCAATGCTGTATTGACTCATTATACTGTAGACTGTGCTATTTTTGTACATATTGACACTTGTCTCTACCTGTCAATCACTCACATCAAGGTCAATAAAGACATCTCAGGATGTCAATAAAGACATCTCAGGATGTCAATAAAAAAGGCACTGAAGACACACAAGTAGTATAACATCAATGGAAAATGTTATCACTTCAAAATCTTTTCTATTTTGAAAGCTATCAATATCAAACTTAGCAGTGTTTATTTTTTTCGTTTTCAATGATAATTTATTTTTTATCTACTTCAAACCTATGGGTTAGCTGTCCCTATCTTTCATCATTTTGCATATTTTAAGGTTTTTTGTTTTTTTAACTTACATTACTTATGTTTAGGTCCCATTTCACTTTAAAAATGCTTTAAAAATCTTCTGAACTTCCGAGTATACATAATAAAATCTAGCAATGTTTATACCTTTGTCTGATTCTTAGCAATTTTTCTCTTTTTACATGCATTCAATCTATTCTTTAGGGAAAGGCGGCCATTCAGCATTGCTAAAATTTCCATGGGACCCTCCATATTCAATGCTAGTTCCCATATTGTCCTTATCAAAGGTCACTAAGTTATGAATCATATTTTTCCTCCAATTCAATTGACTTCATTTTCACATTTCTACTCCAGACAAACACTCACACTTCAAAAAGAACACTCCAACCCAAGGTCAAAGGTGATCTTTTCTATTCACTCTTGATTCAATGTTATTTTTTACTTCATTCTTTCCACATCTTGGTCTCCAATTGTCACCATATTGTACCTGCCATAAGAAAACATCCTTTTTGACTTGATTTTTTTGTGTTCCCTCCGATCTTTTTAAATCATTTTATCACCTTATTTCATATGGTAATCCCCTCAAATATCTCACCAATTGTTGACACTTTTTGTCCCCATGTTAACAATTTCAAATCATTTCTATATTGACACCAAACACAATAGGAAACTTTTGCTCCTGATTTTATCAGTCTGTAGACAATCAAATATGAGTAACCTGTGGGATTTTTGCTATTATTTCCTTCTAAAATACAAGCTAATAAACCCGATATTATTTAAAGATCAGGTGCAAAAGTTTCTTATTCCTTCCATTTTGTTCAATTTCAAACCTTATCTCCTTTTACTAACAAGATTACTGTATGTTTTTCCTGTCTGTTTAATATTTGTCTGATTTTTTACCCCCTAAAAAAATTGTAGAAAAGAAAACCAATCATCAATTTGGCCTTGATATATTGAACTATGATACTTCATATTTTACCTGCACTTGATGTTAATGTATCAAATAACTCTGTTCTATTCTGTCAGACTTATATTAAAAAGACAAAGAAGGAAATAGATTTGATACCTTGTAATACTGTAATATGAATCATAATTCAAGTTTCATGTTTCATCTGTTGCTATAAGTCTTTGGAAAAATATCAAATAATCATTGCAATGATATCAAATTCAAAGGCTGCCTGACAACTATGATACAATAAAAGATAGTCTATTATGATAGAAACCATATAAAAATAACTAAAAAGGTGACCCTTGTCTTTTAGGCAAATCAAAAATGCTGTGTTATTGTTATGGGAACCGCACACTCAGCCATTTTCCTTTGGTATTTACCCCAGGAAATGTTATATTCAACATAAATGAAAGTTTTGATTTACAATTTTACTATGACAAAAAACCCATTAAAATCACTGTAATATCACTGTGCATGCTGTACCAATGAACAAGGCTAAAAAAGTCTGGAGTTTTTTATTAGCTATAGAACCCAATCCAATC
>JAVSBT010226641.1:0-13071 GCA_033118115.1 Pharyngocirrus eroticus | reverse complement strand
GTCTTTAAAACAAGCTGACATGGAACATCCGTAAGTAGAAAAATATATTCCTCCTCCCACACCCTTCAACTTCCTTAGTTTTACTAAAAAAAAACTACAACAAAACGAAGCAATACACTTTTCAATAGGGGTAGCAGTTAGGGTTTGACTATAGCTGCTGTTTAAATTGGGTGTTAGTAAAATATGAACTTTAATAGAGAAACTCAAAATTTACTTCATTTCAATTTAGGTATGGATGGGCCAATTTTCGCAATGTTTCATCTTTGATTAGCGGTGTTGGAATATTCTGCATTGGAGCTGGTTTATCGTGGTATCATGGAATTCAGGGTCTTCTTCATCCACAGCACATTGAATCTCTATTCTGGGTAAGAAGTTAGAGAAATATCCGATAGTGTTGCATGAATGTGAAGACCTATTACAATGAAAGATCTTTTCAGAGTAGCTTCCGTTCTTCTTTACACGCAATTATCATTTGAAGCTGGACTTTGATAACTGTTTTAACTCATTTTCAATTTTTTATCATTCCAGGGAACTGCTATTCTTGGTGGGTCATTTGTCTCTGAAGGAGGTATGTGGACTAGTGTACAATTGCAACACAAAATATACCTTATAATTGTTTTATTCATAGCATTGACCTTGGGTTTTTTTAAAGCTAGATATTTGGTATTTGTAAGTAACATCAAATTGAAATTTATTTTATTTATTTCAACAAACTTAATTTGTTTTCTAAAAATGACAGTGACAGAGGAGTATGTTTTTTTTCAAAATTATTTTATATTCTTTTCATTCACAGCTACTCTTATGGTTGCAATCAACCAAATAAGAAGAGAATCAGAGAAAGAAAAAATTTCCTTCTTTGAATATGGTATTTATGTTTTTTCTTATTGTGTACATAAGATCTGAAGTATTAAGTCTGCATTTTCAATTGTTCTTTATTTAACACATGAAGACTAGTTCCTATGTGTGTGTATTAAAACATCATGTAAAACATTAGTACTAGTGTAGGGTATTTTGGACCAAGAAACCGCCACTTATTGAATATAATTATATGTATTACAAATTGAAATTTATCACACCACCAGCATTTTGGCTTTTCGGTGAATTGACAGATGAACTTAAAATAACAACTAGGAACTCAAATTATTTTAGAATTCTGTATCTGTAATATAATCAGCAAGTGCGTCCTACTGGATATCACGCTGATGTGTGAGACTTGTGCGAGTCGATGAAGGTGCATTAAAAATATAATATATATACAAATTACAATGACAATGTTCATAAAGTCGAGGAAGAAAATGGAAAAAAAAACCCACCTCTATAACCTTCTTTTTTTCCTTTTCAAGTGTGGCGAAGCTATGACCCAAGTACCAATGTAGTTCTGTTTGAAGACATGGCAGCCGTCACAGGTGTTGCATGTGCAGCTTCTTGTATGGCACTGAGTTATTACACTGGCAATATGGTATTTGATGCTATGGGTTCCTTAATAGTAGGCACTTTACTTGGCAGTGTTGCATCGATCATCATTTACACCAATACAGTGGCATTAGTAGGCAGGTCAGTTGGAGGATATTTGATTTTGGTGCCTGCTTTGACAAAAGTCAATGAAAGAATGTTTTGGATATAAATTGATATTATCAATTTCGTAAAAAGGGCCTTTTGTTATAAGCATATTGAAAAAAAAAAAAGAGAAATTTGTACAATTTTTTTTTTTTAATTGTTTTATGACAAAAATGGTATAAGTCTGAAAATCAATGGCACTATAGAATAATCCTCTTGAAATTCTGATTGACTGGTACCAGTAGTGTGGTCATCCTTATGTTGATCATGATATAGTATTGTGTTAATTTAGGATATTTAAAGGAGACCGAATGCATTTATTGAGTGTACTACAATACATCTTACATTTTATTTTTGTGTCAATAGATCAATACCCATAGAGAAAAGACAAGAAATGATGAAAGAACTGGAAGCAGATCGAATGATCAGGTATTTATTTTGCCACTTTTTAACATTGTTAACAGTGAAATCTTTGCAATACAAAATTTGTTGAGAAGATAAATTGTCTTATTCTACTTTTTCAGAGCATTACATGATGTTAAAGCAACAAATATTGGAGGAAATTTCGTGAGATTTAAAGCTGAAGTTGACTTTGATGGGAGAGAAATTACTAGGCTTTATCTAGAGAAAATGGATCTTGAAACAATACTTGCAGTAAGTTTTTGGCTTAAGTGTTAATCGAATATTGTTGAAGCTTTGGGGATTATACTAAATAACTAAGTGGTACCTTTTTCTGGTATAGCCTATTAAAAAGCAAATGTGTCAAAATGCTGGGTAACTGGGGTCAGTACTTTGATGCCTGTAGTCTATAAATGTAAGACTTTCTCCTGCCATTTGTTTGTATAATTGCTTTGCTTTGTTTGTTTTTAACTCTCAGGAGGCAAAGAAATTTGACACAATAGAGGAAATGGAGAACTTTTTGCTTAAGCATGGTGAAAATATTGTAGATACTCTTGGAGGAGAGGTGGACAGAATTGAGAAGAACTTGAAGGTAATCCTCTTGTTAAAATGTTCACAGTTCAGCATAAAATTAATACTTCAATGTTTGTGTACACTTGCAGTATGATTTTATCACTTTGATATTGATGTTAACATTGATTTGGATAGCGTTCACTAAAATATCCATGATTCAATGATGTTTTTTTATTATCATTTTCAGAGGAAACATCCAGAAATCAGACATGTAGACCTTGAACAATTGTAAAACCACCAAACATGGGATTGCATGGCAGGCAGAAATTTGTGGTCATAATTCCTTTTTGAAGACTTTAATGAAAGAATTGTTAATGAATGTTAATTGTATAGTATTGTGTGTATCTGTTTTCAAAGATATTCTTATCAGTGTCAGATTCACTCTGATAGACAGAATGAGAACTTTTTCTATGGAAAAGTTTGTCTATAACATGCTGTTGTGCAGCACAACATTCCTGTTTTGGTTCAAACATGTACACAGACAGTCAACATGGTTTTGTTAAATTTGTCATAGTTTTGAAGGAACTTGTTGACAATAATGAGCAGATTTTTAATAGGATGTAAAATTCTTTTGCAAGTGATTTTTAAAAGTAAGACTTAGACATAGTATTTTCAGAAAAAGGTGGGAAGATATACTGCTGTCTCTTTTATTTCGAATCTTACAATTGTAAGTCTATTACAGACATTCAGTTTGGTTTGGTATTTATTGTATTACTGGCAGACTTTTGAATGAAAGTTTGATCAAGAATAGTAAAAAAAGGTTCATTTTGAAAAAGCTTTCACATCATTAACTGATTATTTGAAATAAAATCATGCCATACCATTATAAATATAAGTTCTTTCTTTAATTCTCCTATTAGAATTACAGTAAATTTGTGAACATTACAACTGAAGAATATTGGTATTTTATGGATATAGTCACAAAAAAACTGAAATATGATAAAATTTATTGGGTGTATATAAATACAAAAAATGTGTTTATCAATGAAATAGTCTTTAACATCCCAATGCCAGGTGGACCACACAAAGCATAACATAAATGATAAGAAAAAGGGAATCTTGTGTTATTAAATTGTTACCCTTGCCAGACTCGTCTACATACCAGCAGCAATCACACAAACATCTGTTCATACCTACTGGAGTAATCTTAGTTATTAGACCATTCATGAATGCTTCTTGTCAAAAGAGACAAATGAAAAATCATTTTTCAAATCTACACATTTTTTTGCCAATGGAAGAATTTGCATTGATTTTGTTTTCCATATCTGGTATTTACAAAAGACTAAGTACTTACATATTACTGGCTTCTGCATGGGCAGTTATAGTCTAATGTTTTACAATAGCTATGCGTAGGCCTTTCAAATATTCTGCAATTTTATGTTTTAACACTTCTTACCAAAAAAATAAATTTTAACCAAACATTCACAAAAAAAACTATATTATTATGGGACAAAAGCTATCAGACCTAAATCTTCATGCAATCACAAATTTTTAATTTTACATGGCAGCCTAATAAAAAGTACATAATATTTTCCAGCACCGTATAAAAATTTCCACCAATATATGACCAATATCACATAGAATTTTAACAAATTATAGCAACATATCAATTTAGAAATCAGTATCTTTCCCTTTATACATTCTTCAAATAATCTTCAATAAAAATATTCCAATTTCAAGCCTCTGGATATTTTAGAACAAACAAATCTTTTTCAGGAAAATATATTTAACTTTGTATTTTGTTCTATTTAAACATTTTAAATGGCGATACAATTAAATAAACCACCATTTTCATCTGTAAAATTTATGAGTCTGTCAAAAATTATAGTTGTCTTTGACAATTTTCTAAAAATATCAGAAATATTATATATCCTTCAGATCATGACATCTCTTTTTTCATTCACTGTTTAAAAAAGCATTAAATATGTACAACTTTGGTAACACTTTATACATGGTCGAAGCTAGAAAAAAAATTACTATTATTAAAATGTATAAATCTTCCTAACAGGTGACCATATGTATTGATCTAACCAACTTAATCTATGAATGCTTATTTTACATGAATTGTCAAACCACAGAAAGTCCTACATTGCATTATCAATAAAGGGTAAAAATATCATTTCACATTCCTAGGCAATTAAAACAACCTCCATCCCAACGTCTCTTTTTTTTTTACATCTGCCTTGACAGTATCTGATCCAATCTGAATAAAACCATTAAAACAAGCATAACATCATATTGATGTAATATATACATAAGGGCACAATATACATTATATAAAAATCTCTTCAATGATTTTCAAAAAAAAAAACACGCTTCATTATGGCAAAAGGCTATTCTAAGTAGTCTATATACATCATATATCTTTACGTGTCATGATCCTAATAGTAAACAGTTTCGCTTGGTTTCCTAGGCGAGTTAAAGCTTCTAAATATGTCCAAAATCTTAGAAAATTCTCAATGTCAACATATCCAAAATTGTTTTACTTCTTATGAACTTACAACTCTTATCTAATATAAAATGAACAGAAACTAGTTTCATTTTTATGTCCTTTCTAATTTTTGACTAGTCATTTGAGTTAAAATATCACACCTGTCTATATCCACAACAGACCAAGAGAATTTATACCAATAAGTGAAATGAAAACCTACAAAATACAGCATTTTGCACTTCCTGTCATTGTGTCACATACTAGTAATCAATCTGAACCATTTGCTTCCAATAAAGATATCCTTTTATGACACCCACATCTAGAAACAAATAACTCCATGTAACCTTTGATGACATATTCATTACCTTTTATAACATTATATCAATCAATATATCATTATATCATGGGTGCATTACATGTATATGAAATAATGTGACTAAAGAGAATGAATAAAAAAAGGATATGACATTCTAATATAGTGAGTCAACTTTGAATTCAATATTTGGATAATAGATAATATTGACTTGTCAAACAGGTTACTCCTAATGCTATATATGATACTCAATAGTAATGAAAGTGTTTTGAGGTTTCCAACTGAGTACATACATGAAAATGTGTAAACAGCTTTCATGCAATGGTTCTAGTTGTGATGGCAAAAATGCTGCTTAGATTAATCATTGTATATTTACAAGTACACGTAGTATCTCTTAAAAAAATCACGAGCCACCATTTTTATGTGGAACTAGAATTACTTTTTATTTTATTCTGTGAGACTGTAAATATAGTATAAATATGAGAAATTTTGAGATTCTAATGCTAAGGAATTACAAAGTGAGATTCACTAGTCTAAAAACTGACCTGAGTGTAATGTTTCAAAGAAAATTGAGAAAAATATTCACTTCATATAGTTATAAAATCTCAAAACAGAAAATGTTCATGTACAGAATCTATGAAATTCAATATAATCCAGACTCCTCCTATATCATAATTATGCCCAATATACCATTATACTACAAGGGATATATTGTTTATGTATACAAGACATAGCTTTGAAAATACTCTGACAAAGCATTTTCTGTATAAATATGTATGTGTAAAACATTAGTTTACTGCTAAATTTACTTTTTCTGATATTATATATTTTTACTTCTTCCTTCCATGATTTGATTGTCTGCTTGTTTTGAGTTGCCTTTGATCAACACAAACATGTGGTTTCCTCATGATTTGACCTAAAACTTGTGGCTCTCTGAAATTTCTACGTGCACATCATTTTGGTTGCTACAAAGAATGAAAATATTTTGATTGAAACCAACAACAAATAAAAAGAATGTTGATTAAATTATATCAATTTTACTCATCTAGTAGCATCTTTTAGTTAGAAGTGTTTATTTAGCCCATTGTATTGTAAAGCTCTTTAGGGAATAAGGTTTTAATGTGGTTTTACCCTGTACAAATAAATTTGATTTATTATCAATTTGATTGCTTAAAAAAAATGTTTTCCCTTTTAACCAGTCAGTCGTTTAATAGCTGTATAAAATAAACTGTTGGCATATCACTTCAATAACATCAATGAAAAATAATCAATGTTGAAATTAAAGATTCATGAAAGTAAATCATTGATTTTGAGCTTTCATACTGTGTATGATACAGGCACTGTGTTTACTGGAACACTATGCATAATTTTGTCTCCTTGCAATACAAATAAAATTCATTACATAACACTAAAAATCAATACACCAATAATCATAATTGAGACTTATATCATCAAATTTATTAGAACAATTACATCTAGTTATTGATATAATGTTTTCCACTTTTATTCCCCAACCACGAAAAAATTGACTCAACTGCTTCAATTTTCAAGATATCAAAATAAAAAAATAATCTAAATTTAGTAATCTTATCATGTCATCAAAATAGGAAAAGCATCCAACTTAAGTCGATTACAGAATCAAGCCAATACTTGTACTACTTAGACACTAGAGGTGAATACTATTACCAAATATTAAATACTGTACATATATATATGGCATTGTATGATTACATAGCTCTAAAACCTACTAATTGCTCCTAAAGATTATTATTAGCATGTGTGAGAGTTAACAAGGTACAGTGTATAAACTGATACACTCCTTAGATGCCTACAATTGTATTGAAAAATCTCTTACTGCAGGCTAAAAAAATATCAATGAATCTAATTAAGTTGAATTATAGAAGAACATGAATTGCAAAGATAAAAATCAATCTTTAAAAAGGTCATCTTCACACCATATTATCAAATATAAGAAAAGTGTTCACTCCTTTTTGATAAAGTTTCTCGTCAACCTTCCACTCTGTCAGACAATCCTAAAACATTTTCTTACTACAAGGCTCGTCCAAAGCAACCATAACAACAGAAATGGGAACATTTGAATATTTTACAGCTTTACCGATATACATGTACTGTATATGACTTACCTTGGACTCGTAGGTGCTGAAGGGTTAAGTGGTTGTGCACTTGGGTTCATCATTGTATTTGGTTTCTGTTGAGGGTATGGAGCCTCACCATAGGCATAGCTAGGAGGTTTAAACTATAACAAAAAATTTAAATGTCAATGACAGACAATTATTCATGACCTTCAGGGTGTGAATTACTTTTTTTTTGTCACTGGACAGACGGACCAGTAGGTCAAAATCTCTACTGGATTATCCAATATTCTACTGGACCGTTCACAAAAATGACCAGAATTCACTGGACTTGGACCAGTGGACTAGTAATAATTCGAACCCTGACCTTTCAGTGAACAATTTGGGAATGTCTGGCCACCAGACTGGATAGCATGTTTATTAAGGAAATTTAGCATTAATTTCTTACAGTTTTTAGAAAAGTGCATTCACTGTGATGTAAAATCTACTCTGCTTGTATATTGTCTCTTTATTAACAAAATCACAAAACAATAAAAGGATAAAAACTAAATTTACTATCTGACTGAACATCATATCAACTTACTGGATTTTTGAAAGCCTCCTGGGAGTGGTTATATCTACGATAATATACGTACAATGTTACCCACAAAGCAATTCCGATTGCTATCACAAATAAACCAATAGCTAAAAATGCTGCCCCTGTGTAGCTAAGATTTCTAGGAGAAAAGACAAGAAGCAGAATAAAAGATTAGCTAAAAAGAAAAAAGGTATTATATGATTACTTTACACTGCATTTCATTGCAATATGGAAACATTTTCTTTTTAATCCTGTTCTTGGAAATGCTAAATTAATTGAAATGTTTCAGTTTGCACTCATGTTTAGTAATACGTGAGAAATAATTTTCAGCAAAGGCCTTATGCTATTAGTACACAGTATTTGCATGTCTTAAATGTAGGAAATGAATTGCTTTCAACTAAAGAATACAATCATGTTAGTTTGAGCATATTCTTTGTTTCAACACGCATATAGTTCTCTTCCATGCTGAACTGTTGAATGGCTGATGGATTATGTAATATTAATCATCAGGGTATCAAACTTGATGGATTATTTGTAAATTTCTTAATAGCATATCAGCTATTTAGCGCAAAGATGAATGACTCAACTGTTTGAATTACAGTTAAAAAATCAACAGTGCGGTTAACATAAAGAGTCATTCAACCACACCCATTTGCACTAAAAATAAGCCTATTTCATGTCCTCATAAACAATTTTTAAAGTTTGTAGTTTTATCAAAATAATTAAGATGACATTAATAAACTTACTGTTTGTGTGTTTCAGCATCATCATTCCAAAATGGTGCATAGTTAACAAGAAGAGCTATGCCAGATAAGAAAACTATGATCCCCAGTAAGCACCACACAACTCCACAACAGCACATTTTCTTTGCTTTCTTTTTATATTTTTTCACTTGAGATGACATGGCCTCTTCTAGAGTAACTTGCTTCTTTTTCTTTTCCCCTTTCCCCATTTTGAGTTATAATCTGCTTGTGTAAACTGAAAATGAATCAAGATTAAGCAAGATATTTATCATTCAAAACCAGTTTCTGCAGCACAGTAAAATGTACTTGGTTTATAATCTAGCAATTATTGAATATATTGTTGTCAACATCTATTGCATCAAATTAGGGTGGATATAAAAAGCAGATCACTTTTATATTGATCTTACATATTTCCTCAAAATACAATTTCGTTGCAAATCAAGATCAATCTTCATCAAAGGCCTATATATAACCGTGATACATGCCTGACACACCCTACATTTTGTCAACAAACAAAACTAACAATTGACATTTACTTCAAAGAAAATACTTTCCCTTGACACTTGCCTTGGTCCATTTCACAACAATAACGTGTCTATTATTTTGAGATTTAAACTAGGCAAATAGGAAAATTATACTTACAAACGTTGTACTATTTCTAGAACATTAAGTTTACTTCAATGAATGCTCCCCACAGTGTTTCAGGAAAGTTAACCACTGAAATAAATATATGACACACCTTTTCCACCACAAGGTGTCCTAACATTTGGAGTGTGATTGTGCACTACAGAATATTTATAGGCTATAATGTTGCAGAGTAGCACACACATTATATAAATGAAACAAAGTGGATGAATTAAGTGAAAATATATATTTATTAGATTATACTGCTTAATGTAGATATAAGCAAAGTCCATGATCAAAATATGAACACATGTACATGTTCTTACATTTCTTTATAACATTATCGCAAGTTTTTGTATACATATGCATCCATATTGGTATGTTGGGCTGAACGAAAAAAAAATGGAAATTTCCACAAGTAACTTGACCTGTCAATAAACATGATTCATGAAACTTTTTTTAAGTACAAATTAATTGTAATTGTGACCAGCATAGCACAAACTTAACATAATAATTCTGCCATGGTTTTTTTCTCCACCACATCAGCAATATTTTGCCCTTCATAACATAATATTATAATATTCAACTTTTTGGGGACAATTTGGTAAGTCAAAATGTACATTTTTAGCATACAATTTACATGATAATATCTTAAATGTCCTCAACCACATTGAAATCAGCAAATGTATGCTGAAAGGTCCACCCTCTTAAAATAAGGCTATTATTATTATTATTATTATTATTATTATTAAACTTTATCACATAGCATGATTTGATAAATTCTTTCAAAGCAATTTCCTCTATCATTAATAATTTAGTAAATAAATCTATCTTCTTACAATTAATTAACATATGACTAAGTCCCCGCCTCAGCAGGAAGGGGGAGCCAAGGAAGGGTTTACCACTAGGGGCGGCCATCCATGACCACCCGGGGATTAAGCCCTAAAACCAGCCCAAGTAAGTAGATGTCATGAACAATTGGAACTTTGATAAACATGCAATGTGTTTAAGCAAGTACTACAGATTAGTTCAAAATGGTTTTCCTAATCAAGGTAAGCACAAACAACTTTCGCAAAGAAAAATTCCAGTTATTTCCTCTCATCCAAGTTGACTAGTTGGTAGGCGAGTTGGATCAGATTGCATATAAAGTAGATGTATAGTCCTGATCCTTTCACTATCCCATGTGGATACTGACAATAAAAATAAAGGAAATCACAAGCAATGTGAATATTATGATATATGAATGTAAACAATAACATTCCTAGGAATAATAAGTGATTTTTTGATATAAAAACATGGAAAGAAATATTTCTTATTGGATATGGCGGGGAACGAAACAAGCAGATTCTAATGCCCTAACATGGGCCCCTGGTATTTCTGAAGGGAGGAATAACAGGAGGGGGGGGGGTATATGCCCCCTTCTCGTTTCATTTCCTGATATGGACAGCAAATGTTTTGAAAAAACATAATAAACTAGGGGAAAGGATATTTCACTTACTTTTGAAGGAAGGTCACACTAAGCAAAGAATGTTCCACTGATATCAGTTGAAAACAATCTCTGTACATTTACTCTGCTGATTTTTTTATGGCAGCTGTGGTTTTTTTTGAGGCAGACTTGGTTTTTTTTGCACCTTTTTTTGCAGCTTTTTTAGTACCCTTTGCACCTTTTACAGCTGCCTTCTTAACTTTGTATAAGAAACCATGTTTCCTTCTGATTGAAAGAGAAAATGCAGTGAAATAACCTTGATCAATCCAAAGTAAACTTGTAATAGAAACATGAATATATTGTTTGGGGTCCGATATCAGTTTCAGGTAAAATTTAATTAAGTGTCAAAATGTATATCCAAAACATGATCAACCATGCTCTTTAGCCTAACATAAAAACAACATTGCTCAACATATCAGAATCGATATTTTTCTTGCTTTTTAAATTGTCTTGAATAAGCTGAATATTTTCTATAAAATAGAGGGTTTGATTTTGCTTGCAAATAATTTTATGAAGCTATAATAACAAACATTCAATATCAATCAAATATGTTTGTTTTGATTCAGATAACTGTTAATGTGGGTAACAATACCTTTCATCACCATCCATAGGATCGTGGCCGTCTGGTGTCTGTTGGATATATGGGGCTTTGCCATATTCAAAAGCTGGAGATTGAAACTGGATGCAAAATAGTTAGCATATTCAATAATTGAATAATCTAATAAAGTATTTTGGTATTAAATTGATATATTAATATAATTCGACTTGTTATGCATTAGATAACATACTGTGTTAGTGCATAGAGGTAGTTGTGCACAACATAATATTCAGAAACAATTCTATGTAACTTTTCATATATTCTAAATCTACAAATACCCAATATTTGAAAAACACAAAATTAAATGTCTTTATGTTGAAATCATACAAAGAAAGGTCTTATAATTAATCAATGTGATAAAAATCCTTACTGGATTTGTATATTGGTGTTGAACCTTTGTCCAATTTCGCCTTATAGTTGATGCTCCTATGAAGTACATTATTCCAACTCCAAATAAAACAAGACCTACAGCCACACTTGATGAAGCAATTACTGACGTCACTCTTTGAAACAAATACAATCCATTTAGAATTTAGATAAAATAATTGCACAATGAGTAAAGATGATAATTATATTTCATCAAATTGCCCACTAATATACAGATACATGTATTTTAGTCTTGTAATAAAATACTCATTATCAATATACATGTAGTTATGAAAAATGACATTTCAAAAGCTTCATAACATTTCAAATAACAAAATTATTCAGAATAATCTCCTACTATAGAATTTTTTATCCATAATGGGGGATAATCCCATAATAAAGTTTCCTCAATTTAAAAAGCATTTCTGGCAAGGCATGCTATAGTATTTCCAGCATGTGAATTATACTTGAGTGTAGACTGAAAGATATATGTACTAGTATGTGAATTATAACCTCTTGAGTTAAATGAATCAACTTTTTTTCTTCTACAGTTTTGTACATTTAGTTATAAAGGATTGAAACTTTTTATACTCACTTTGTAGCATAATTTTCTGCCGTAAAAACTGCTGATAAAAGGTAGAGAATAATAGTGCCTATCGAAAGAAACACCCCCCCAGTGAGACAATACAACATTCCATATTCTTTATTTATATTAGACCTTCTCAAGGTTAGAAGCTTTTTATCTTCCAATGCTTCATCTAGGTGGGAAGTATCTTTTACTTCTACAAGTGGCTTGTTAAACTCATTGTCTTCTAATTTATGTTGCAATTCTGCTAATTTTTCTTGAACTTTCTCTAATTTCTCCTTTTTTTTTTCTTTTTTCTTCTTCTTTTTTGGCATAGTGAATCACATATTTTTGTTATAGTCAAGGTAACATACTGAAAATGAAAATAGCATACAGCATTCAGAATTTCTCTTTCTTTTCAATGGGTAAAAATGTTTGAGTTTCACTGAAATCCTCCAGTGAAGCATGGTTAATAAACCATAAGGCAGCCACACCCACTATGTGACACATACAATGATATAACCAATCAATGTGGTGATTATAGGTCATGACCTAAGAAATAGGTGTCAATCAATATGACAACATGTCAATAGAGACCGATATTTATATGGTAGTGTAGTACCTAATCATATCGTTAAAGGTCTGTATTCCATGATAGGTAATTCCGTCGCGAACGAGTTAGTATAAGATTAGGCACGATCCGTTGAGTTTGTTTTTAAGGATAGACAACGAGCTATGTTTTTTTA
>JAVSBT010226640.1:0-15725 GCA_033118115.1 Pharyngocirrus eroticus | reverse complement strand
CAATTGATATTATCGTCTTGTGTATCATTGGACGCTTATGGGAGCATTCATTGTACCAATTGATATTATCGTCTTGTATTTCATTGAAGGCTTATGGGATCATGCATAATATCAATTGATAGACATCTTTTTGGAAGCAATCCTTGAAATCGAAAGATACACATCACCTTCAATCGACCTATTGCCATGACATAAAAAGGATGCAACTTTAAACTAATTACTTTTGTTGCAATGTTTTAATCAATACTAAATGACAATAAAAAAAAAAAAAAAAATGTGTGAAATGAAAAGTGTTTTATTGTTTGTTGTACAGGAGGTATCCGATTCAAATTTAGTGCCATCCGTTTACCCCCCCCCCCTCCCTCACACCCACACACACATTTTGATAATGTGTATCTATCTAACCAGACTCCCAATGTTAAAGTCCCAAGAGGCTTATAATATACTATTCTGTCATATTAACATAGAAAATGAAATAATGTGTCAAATGTATGGTCCCTCTAACCTTGTATAGACAAAACATCCTTATATCTTAAAACCATTTTGTCATCAATAAAAAATGTTTTTGATTTTGTATGGCATTATGATTAATGAATGATACGTTGTCCTAAATATAACGTTGACATTTAGCTGCTGTTTCTGACATCATTATCTTATCTTATCTTATCTTATCTTATTAACCCAATTTGCAAGACATCTAACCGTTTATTGACAAAACGGCCCTTTTTTTACATACATTTAAAATCATAATAATTTAAGATTGTTTAAACATCATAGACAAAGATTAATACTTTGTCGTAGATATAACGTTGACATTTAGCTGCTGTTTGTGACATCATTAACCTAATTTACAAGACATCAAAGTGTTGACCAAGTGATCTTTTACATAAGAAGATTTCCTCCCAGGTTGTTTTGACGTATTAAATTTATTTTTCCTTTAAGGGGTCCAGTAAAAAAAACTCCTATATTCGTGGAAGAAAGTACTTCGTCTTGAAGATGAAGCGGTAATTGCGATACCTGGTCATCAATTCCAAGAACTCAGGCCTATAATTAAGTGGCTAGGGAACATGATTGTCTGCTCTTGATCATTATATAAAAAGCTGGCCTACATTTCAATATGAGATGTATTTTCTGTATTTAGGAGTATGAAGTAAAGAAAAGTAGGTTGTACTTTTTATCCATGTTTCATTTTTTATTTCATGTTATCTGTACGTGTGATTTATGTAGGATTGATCTTAATACTTCACCCTATAGATATCTGTTTCTGACCTTAGTGACTAACAGTGAAAAAACAAAGAGCTTAAAGTGCCTAGATTTTTCAGACAAGTTGCTTTGGGAGTGCTAGTATAAAGTATAGGGTAGCGGTTTACACCCCCCCCCCCCTCCGCGCTGGTGTAGTCACTTTAAAATATATATAATTATATAATAATTGTGATGAATTATATTATTTTGAATGAAGAAGCTGTATGTATTAAAATAATAAGTTGAGGAAGCACGTTATAAGGAAGTTTGTAAAAGAGACATTCAACTGTTCAATGGTATATAATACTGTTGGTCTCTTCTTGGAGGAACTTTTGAATAGATGTGTTTATAAGATATGCAGAAAGTGTCTTCTTTGCACTTAACATCAGGTCAGCATATAGCCTCCTTTCTTTAATATAAGGATATCAAACTGCATTGTGCAGTTTGAAACATCATATAGTGAACACCCAAACTGAACGTTATATTCTTTATACAAAAGCAGCGATGCAACTTCTACTGTATCCTAGGAAAGGAACACTATGCCATTAATCAGAATAATCTCCAGAGATATTGGTTTTTACAATAATTTCTTGTCAACTAGTAACACACCCAAAGTCACTCAGTACAATCTGGTCTTCCCTGATTAAATGAAGATCTGTCATTCTAAATTATGATTAATGTGTTAGGAGTTGTATATTACTGGGGTATCATATTGCAATAAGTGATTTGAATTCCTGTTATTACCATGTTTAATCTGTATAACATGTTGTTATTGTATCAAAAAAGCCTTTTTGCTTCTAAATGTTAAATGGTCAGCTGGTACTGGTAATGATATGGTATCATTGGTATGTTTCTTATGATATTGCAGTTATTATAAGTACAGTTACAGTAGAACCTGCATTATGTGACCGCCCCATCAGCTAAGAAAAAATGTCACATAAGACAGGTGGTCTCTAATGACAGTTAACTACTACAGCCAAGTATACAATCGGTGTACTGATTATGTGGTCACATAGCACATAATGGTCTCTCAGGGCAGTGGTCTCATAAAGCAGGTAACACTGTATATTTGCTTCGATATAATTGTTATAAGAACATTGTTATATCATTAATGGCATTATTCACAATAGTAAACAATTGTGTCCCATTTTATTCTGTTTTATAACTTATGAAAACAATGGTGGAAAATCCACTGTTATTTCTTTTTATGAAAAGATGTGGCTAAGCACACCTTTTCCAACAGATTTGAATCGATTTAAGTCCCCTTTTCACCAAAACAATCTGGATTAAAATGACTTATCTATTGGTTTGAATTACTTCTAGACACACTTTTTAGTTGAGAAAATGGGTTTAAATCGACACAAAATGATTCAAAAAGATCTGTCATATCACAGCGGCGGTCAACTTATTCAGAATTGACATAATAGTACTCACTATACCAATTTTCTACACTATTCAAGACAATAAGTCAATTAGATAGTACTTTCTTCTTTATTTCAAATTATGCACCTTCAGTTAATCTTTGTTATGGTGCGTAGGAGGAGTTAAGTGTAATCAAGAAACATCAAAGGTTCTGTAAAGAAACTGAGTTCAAAGATGAATTATGAAGAAAAGAAAACAGAACAAAATGTGATTTCTGCAAGAGTAAAGGACTTCAAAGGAATTTGGTAAGTTCAACTGAGAATTCTAAGACTTGATATCATATGACATTATAAGGTGACTCAGTTCATGAGCACCTATTTAACAAGATGTGCACTAGTATGCTGAAATGTATAATATTATTGAGATAAAATGTAAAACAGTGTGGGTGAGGTCTGTCTCCCCCATTTCCTGGCAGCCCACCCATCATCGAAGGGAGCATGGTGACTAAATGACAACGCATAGGCCTGGAGATCAGAAGGTTTTGCCCCCCCCCCCCACCCCCTACACCTTGCCCTATTGGTAAGATAGTTAGTCCCAATATACCTTTTTCACCCAGAATATTTCAACTGGGTATCAGAAAAATTGGGAAATTAACCTGCAATGGACTAACATCTTTTCCCGAGAGGGAGGGCAATACATGTAGCTCACTAGTTAGTACCTTTTTAACATTCTCTGAATGGAAAGGAAGGCAAAACGTATTTAAACCTATGCAATTGGTGTAGCCTGGTCCTGAACAAGTGCCCTAACAGCTACACCAATTGCTTCCTTGTTTGGCCTATTTGTGTGTAATAATGCAGGGACATTAATTCAAAGACTATTCTATACCATGTCTATACTGAATAAATGACCCTCAGAATGACCGATGTCCCTTTCTTTTCAATAATAGGGAGATCTAACTGTCATCAAGTGGTACTTTCTTTGATCTATGTGGTGTATTATAATCAAATCATCCCAATAAATTATATTTTCAATAACAGGATGGGCAAGCGTTTATGCATACCAATTCGAAACTATCATACAAGTGATGTAAACTTGTTGACCGAAAGAATTTTTCTTCATATACCAAGTATATTAAAAATTGAAATAAGAACCTTGCAAATACTGATTTTCATCATTTTATAAGGATTCATTTTCATAAAAGGTAAAACAGGCTTTTTAAATGAATTTTTCAATTTTTGTACAATGTTTTTTGTTCATAATTTCGTCAAAAGTACGATCCCTTGTCTAGCCTAACAAAAGTCTAGAAACCTGCAATGGACAAGCATCCTGTCCAGGGAGAGTAAAAGCTCTCAGTTTCTTGTGCTACAGAAACCACAGACATATGGCCTAATTGACCTTACTGGCCCCATGATATGGCTTTACTTTATTTCTCTCTATTCATAAATCTTTGAAAACACACCTTTGCTATAAAGTAGATATAGATACACCCAATAAATGTTATACCATTATGGAATCCCCAGTTGTACTACTGCATGAATGGATAATGCACAATCCTTTAAGACAGTATCTTATTGGAACTAATCCTGAAGTAGCCATTCCTAGGGTTAATGTCTAGTATGTTCTGTATCTGCTTCAACAATTGTGAAATCATATTATACACACAAATCTAGTAGGTGGTATATGAGGATTACAGTTGTGATGGGAATTTTATAGGTTTTATGTGGATTTTTTTTTTAAACTATAGGGAACTAGTTAAAGGACATGCACTCTCAGATAAAAAAATAATGTTCATAGGTAGTGGTACCGTAGAGGTTAAGAAGCAAAAAAGGTTCATTTTTGAATGTACATGTATATGCAAAATGTTCGTCATTAAATACAACATCTTCAACATCAACGAAAATGTGCAAATAAATTCAAAAATTAACCTATTTGGAGTACTACTTGAAGACACAAAACATCACTTATTTTTTTCCAAGAGTGCAGCTGATCTTAAAATCATATCATAAAGAAGTCATTCACATTAAGCATAGCTGCATTTCTTACTGTGTGCCCTTTGAAGTCTGCATCAATAGTCTTTAGTGACAATATCTTAGCAGTGTGACAAATTCCTGAGTTCTGTTAAAGCGTTTGTTGACACAGTATCGTTGTCTTCCCTTAGGCTGCAATAACTTAATGATCACCCAGAATCATATTGAATTACACGTCTCTTTCTACCCTGAGGAATACTGGGTGTTTTTTTTTTACTCAATTATTTTTTCTATTCTCTATTTCTGTGGAAGGTGTATTTAGATATATTGAAGATAGTAAACTGATTTTTTTTTCCAGCAAATTATTTTTCTATTCTCTATTGCTCTATTGCTGTGTGGAGGGTGTATCTGGGTATATTGAAAGGAATAATGTGTCTTTCTCCTTTAGATATCTTAACTATTCTTTTTTTTATTGTGGAGGACGTATATGAGTATATTGGAAGGAATACTGGGTTTTTTCACTTGATTTTTTTTTCCTATTTTTAAAAAAAAATTGAGGACTTATCTGCGTATATTGGAATGAATAGTGTGAGAGTGTATGTGTGTGGGGGGGGGGGGGGGGGTTCTGCAATTATTTTAACATTTTTTTTTGTGGAGGACGTATTTTGGTGTATGGGAAGGAATACTGGATTTTTTCCTTCAAGTATTTTTTTTTTTTTTTTTTAGTGGAGAGCGTATCTGGGTATATTGATTGCTAATTGCACGTAAATGTCAGTAGACAAGTACCCGCATCCATAGACAATGCCGTTTACTAATGAGCCAAGCCAATCATAAAGAGAAGGGAGGAGGGCCTTCTCCTCCTTATAGAGGTGCTCGTCTGATTGGGATAGTTTGCAATAATAACAGTTTTTAAAAGTGAATTGTTATGTGAATTGTTATGTGATGCTAGTTAATGAGGTGGCCTAATTGCCATAGGTTTGGCCACTCAATGTCGCAGCATTAGGACACTTCAATCTATAATTATTACTCTTGTGTTCCCGACTGTGAGGTCAATGGCGTTTTTATGAAGATAAATTATCTTGTTCAATCCACGTCTCCATTACTTCTCTGTGTTTTTTTTTTAAATGTATACCGATACACTCACAAGGTTTATTAGATTATTTTGCAATAACTATTTCGTGTTTATCTCTGATTTTAAGTGGTTTTTTTATCTGATTATATAATACCAATGTAAATCCACTCCCCCGAAGGCAACAACATGTTTCTTCTTTTCATATTTATGTAATATTTTTCAAAATGTATCCATCGACACAACAATATTTATGTATCAACAGTCTAAAGGCAACATTACCTATCTCCCTATCATTGAAGTATGAGATAGGCAATGTTGCCTTCGGACTGTTGATATTGGCTGATAAAATATATCAAATCTAAATCTGAGATAGATTGAAACATTTTGACAAATAATATCCATTCAAGATCTTACAAATAAGTGTAATTTGGTTCATGTTTCCAGAACAAAGATTTCTTTCTTTTGTGTTCAAACTCACAGCTTTACTGGGACCCCTTTACTGATTGCTTTGCTCAGTGAAAAAGATACTGATTGAATTATCGGCGTAATTGCAACACACTGGATGGTACAAGTAACCTCCAAGTTTTGCGCCATTATTAGTACATACTAGAAATGAGGTCTTTTGTTTCAATTTATGGGTAAACTCACTGCACTCCTAAAAAAATAATTTAAAAAATGGTGTCGTTAGTAATTCTAAGTGGTAAAACGAGGTCAAATACCACTATTATGTGTTGCTATTAGCCATTGGTATCACGGAAAAGTGAATGATAACAACACCAATTAATGATGTAAAGCCTCCTATAAACTCAGTGTAGATTCATCACTGACATCACGCAAATCAATATTTTAATTCTAAAAGTGATGGTTGAAAACTGTTTCAACAAAATGGTCGGTACTGAAATGGGGAAAAGGTGGAAGCTTGATGTAAAGCAAAATGAATAGTATAGTTAACAAAAGAAAGCTTTAAGGGTTAGATAGGTACAAAACTATATGCCTATCTATCTTCGAAAGAGACAGATAATGACGAGCGAAAAACCCGAGGTTGCCTACAAGGTCAATGGGGTTATACGACCTCTATTCTTCCCCGAATGACTATGGAATTGATATTACATTTCTCTTTCTGTTTACGATGGTTTATGAGGACATTTTATTGCCTCTATTCAGGCTGTTTTATTGTATTACACCAATAAACGTTAAATTACATTAACTGATAAACACATATGATGTCAATAAACGCTAGTTGGTATCAGCTGACAGTACGTTAAATAAGGTAAGATTGTATTAACTGATAACGTTGCGATCGGTCTCGATTTATGACTTTGATGGGTAAAAAAATGTTACCATCAATTTGCATACAGTAAGCTTTAATATTGAGGATTTAGAAGATAGACTCTAGTGTGACTAACAATTTATGAAACTGACTCTGACTGATTCTGGAGGGTGTAATTTATGCGAAAGCTGGTTTTATCCATACGATGCCCATCTATCAGCTTAAATTATTAAACAGTTTCATTTGTAATCAAATCTGACACGTTATTTCCATGTCTGTAACTGGTCGTGTTATGTCTGAGAACCAGACACTGTCAGATTAATTGATTTTGCATACATCATACTGCAGCTTAAAAAAATAATCTTGTTTAATGTCAAAGATAAATTTCCAACAAAAAGAAAAAAAAGTATCGGCATCATTAAAGATTCAATTTTGTGAAGGAAAGTTGAACTTGAGCACTACTAGAGAATGGGGAGCTTCGTGGCTCAGTAACAAAGCATCCTCATAGAGATGAGATTGATGGTTCGATGCCCCCACCTTGCCCCATTTCTGTGTCCTTGGCAAAGGTTCTAAGTCCCGATTTCTGTTCTTCATCCAGGAAACTTAAAAATAATGGAGGGGGGGGGGGGCTGAGGGATTCTCTGGGACTTGGGTTTCACCCATTTTATTATTTGGGACTTGGGCTTTACAAATAGAATTCCTTAGGATCCGATATTTACTTATTTTCTTAGATTGAGATTACCCTTTTGAATTTCTTGGGATCTTGGATGTAGGGATGAATTAAATGGGATTGGTATTAGAAAATTTTGATTCTTTGAGAACTGTGATTTGGGTTCTTTATTTTATTGGATTTTAAATTTTCTGGGACTTTGGGGTCGCCCTCCCTACACCCACCCCCCCCCACACACTCGTCATTTATATATAAACCTTGATGCCACTTTAGCAATAGATATAATTGACAACACGAACAACACTATATTTCTCTAACATTTCAGTCGTTTATGTTATTGCCATATGACTGTGAAAGTAACTAGCAACGATAATCGGACTATTTGGTTTGGAGTTGGGTTTATTTTTTCATTCATGAAATTATTTATCATTCTATCTTATTCCTGTCGTAAATCTCTATTGATCGGTGGCATTAATTGGAGGAAAGCAACAATGGAGTGGGTCAGGGCAAAACTTCCGCTGCACAAAGAATGGGGATTAGGGAAATAAGTCGCTACTGAATTAGAGATATCCCAACCCTCTTAGAAAATAATGTACTGTTGAGTGACGTTAATAGAGAGATTTCGGGTCGCTTTGGCTATGAAATACGTTAACGTAATTGTTTTTGAGATACGTCATTAAGATGTGCTGTGTTTTTGCTCAAGAAACCAAAGTAGCAAGCGCCAAAAGCGAATCACGTTAACGTTTACGTAATTCATAGCACAAGCGACCCAAAACCTCTCTATTTAATACAAGAAAGACATCAAAACCAAACTGTATTTACACATGTCATAACAAGAACAGTTTCCCTGAAACATGACAAATACCGTTCTTACTCTGAATCCCCCAAAACTCCACAAAGGAAGGAACTTATTGACAATTGACCGAAATGATAAACTCAAATCCTTCTGGATTAAAGCTTTTTAACCAGCCTTAAGCCACGACAGTCAAAAGGAAAACAGGAAAAGAAAAGCGTTAAGGACCAATTGTCGACCAATATAAAGGGGCTTTGTGTGACTAGCCTGTGCTATGAACTCAATCCACTCAAAGGATCCCAGGGTACAGCTTAATAGAATGGATGGACTCGTTTTGATATAACGTTTTGAATGGTTCTTCTTCAATTAAGAGATTTATCAATGGCCTTGGCCCTGAGAGCTTTAGTAATGGGCAGGGCAATGGAAACTGCAATTCTTAATAACACTTAAGAAGTAGACCGGAAGATGGACTCGTTTTGACATAGCGTTTTTGAATGGTTCTTCTTCAATAAAGAGTTATTTAGTGACCCTGAGTGTTTTGGGAATGGACAGGGTGGTGGATATTGGTATCCATGATAGCACTAAAGACGTGGAATACTAAATTGGACTCGTTTTTGGCATATAGTTTTGAATGGTTCTTTTCCATTAAGAGATGTATCTGTGTCCTTGACCTTGAAATCTATAACAATTGACAAGACGGTGGAAACTTTCATCCATGGTAGTACCTGAAGTCGTAACCTCTTTCAGAGAAGTTGCTTTTAGAGTGCTGGTAAACAGTATAGGAAAGCAGTATACCGACCGACCCCCCCCCCCCCCTCCTTTCATTGTTACTTTAAAGTGCCTGCACCATTCAGACCGAGTTGCTTTAAGAGTCCTGGGGTACAGTATGGGGTAGTAGTATCCCAATTACTCCCCTCTCGTGCGAGTACTTGAAGATAAAGAATGCAGAGCATTTTGAACTATTCAAGATTGTTTGTGTGGCTGCTCCAGAGTCAAGTCCTATTTGTTCTCAAAGGTTGTTCTGTTCCGAGATTTATATCCATATTCAAATAAAAATGTCACTTACACTAAGTTACAAGACCAAATAAACATTTTTCATTTCTGTTTTATGTGGATTGTAACCTGATTACTACATCTGGAGTATATCATTGTCTTCAATTATGCTGCCAAATTCATTCAGTTTTTACCAAAATATCAAAGATGCTTGTAGGCAATCTGCAATTTTGTAATAACTGTCATTCTGACACAAAGCTTCATTCAAAGAAAAAAAAAGATGTTTGTCATAAAAGCAGGCCTCGACTAAACTGCGACTAGTCTCCCTTTTAAATTCATCAGTCCCTCTGATTTTTTTCAGTTTAATTTTCCAAATTTATGCCCAAACAGCTCCTCAACATTTTTTATCAGGAAACTATATATAACTCTAATTGTATATTGACCTCATAAGGATAATTCTTTTATTTTAGGAAACCTATTTATAACGTCTTTTTGTTTCAATAGAAGTCTTCTTTTTATAATGGTTTCCTTTGTCAAAGAATTTAAATCGCTATGACCTTGACCTCTTTTCTAACTTTAATGTCTTCCCAATATTGAACATTCTTGTTATTAGGTTACCATTTTACTGCAAATATATAATATCCACATTTTAAGGAAGATTTCAACCATTTGTATGAGTATACACTAAGAAACAAATAGGTTTTATTATTAGTCATAATGATATTAAGTTGTCAAATGGTGGTAAATTTGTTCACGGTGTAATTCACATTCTATGCAGTTTTCTTGTGTAAACCACACATAGCTGGACTGCAGCCTTGGGCAATCTACTCATGATATAATCTGTTATTGTAACATTCCTGCTGCAAAAGATATCATGTAATAAAATAAAGATTCTACCTTCTTCGATCTCCCGCTGTGTTATGTGTTAATCTATAAGATAACAGAGGCATCGTTTGAAATAACAACAAAGTGAGTACAGTGAGAACAGTGAGTACAGTGAGTACAGTGAGTACAGTGAGTACAGTGAGTACAGTGAGTACAGTGAAACTATGAGAAATAAAACATAATCTCAACACATTGTCAACTAAATGTGATTGCGAGGAAATCCATACGAGCTTTATATATATTGCTTTAATTTTCTGAGCAATTATCCAAAGAATGTATCCAACAAAATTATTTTTTCAAAAATATGCAAAAATAACCCAAAGTTAATTAAATCATAGAGAGATATTTCATTAACTCCTTTAATTTTCATGATGTCAAAACATATCAATAATCTAGATTTAGATAAAAGTAGCTTCCAACTCGTAATTTCATTTATCGTTGTTTCTGCTTGTTATTTGTTATTTACTGCTGAACGCAAAAAAAAAGAAATGACCACATTTTGGCCTTCAAATTCAATCCAATTTGCAAATCTTGACTCCTATCCCCTTCTTTCCATGCAGCCACTCCGACCACCAATTCCAAAAAAAAGTGGTCTGACAACAGAGGTTTTGCTGTGCATTTCTTCCTTATGATGGTATCGTTATTTCATAATATTTACTTGATGGTTCTGGATTATCTATCTGGATTAGTAATCATTGGGCAAAGGTTTTTTAGTTTATAAAGCAAGGCATTGATAGCCACGAGAAGTGCTGACGTAGAAGTTGTATTTTATAACATAGTTAATTATTACAAAACTCTTACTATATTAAGGGAAAAGGGTTGAGAATTGTGACTTTTGACTATTTTTTTTTTTGTATAATCAATCATTGTATAAGTAACGCTCTGTGAGAATTCTGGTGACGGGTGTTGACATATAAGCACGCTACTAGAAGAATATCGATAGCAAGACTCGTGTATCTTTATGATGATGGAAAATACCTATGCATGAGCATGTGTCACCGGAAACTAGCATTTTCTCCTTTCACCTTCCTCTGACACAGCCAGCCGTACAGCCTCGTAATTCGATAACGTGATCACACGTGGACGAGATACACTAACGTCAACGTCACAATCAACAATGCAACCATTGTTCAATACCTTATATTCAAGTTTGTGATTTGACGTGAATCCTAAGTAGTACATACTTTTGTCTATTGTTACTATCAGATACGATTATTGATTCAACTAAGTTTGCACAGGTATGTATCTATATAGAATAAAAGCTAGCCCGAAAACATATTCGGATTAGCTTTTATTGTATTAAGTTTGAAATAATCAGCTGGTAATGATATGCACATTTCACAAATCAAAAAAAAATCAGAGTTTCCCAGCCTTTGGAATAATTTTGAATATCTTCTTTATAGACAGTTCTTTTCTCCACTATCTACTTTCCATCTAAGCCTGATTCACATCGCAATATCTCATCTAAAACACTTAATCTACTTTTCCCATTGCTACTAAACAAGGACATTCAAATTGAAGTGAAAAAATAAATCAAAGTTCCATAGAAGAGTTCAAAGGACTTTAACAAGGAAATACCATTAGTATGACAATAAATTGCAAAGTCTTTGGTGTAAGGGGCCTTGCTTGTATTTGCAAGTCTCTATACTTGATCAAACTAAAAAGGAATTCTGCAAAGAAAATAATTATTTGATCCTTTGCCTACAATATAAAAAGGTTCCAAGAAAAAAATATGAAATATAATAAACAAAATAACCTACCCCGTTCTGCCTGTATTTTTTAATCCGTGTCTCCGTAATATAACAGTCAGTTCGAAGTATCACCAAGGATATCACCAAGGACACTAAAAGTGTCGTCAAACATATACAAACTCCAATATTCATCATCCCAAAACTGTCTTAAAAAAAAAAATAACTCCAATCCCAGCTTATCCGCAATCCAAAAATATAAGGGGCTTCATTTGTTATGAGTTACCCGTTATTGTTGGTGATCGTGGGTAGGTAATAGCCTACAGCTGCTTAGAATATGAGTTTTAGCATATAAATCTGCATACTTTGAAATATATCCTCTCTGTTTAGGCACCATATGTGTTGGTTTTCATTATATCAATAAGACAAATTGCTGGCCTGCCGTTTGTTACGTAACACAAGAGCAACAGTTTTAATATCTAGGGACTGCACTAATGGTCTCTCATGGCTGCAATCCTTTATTGAGTTTTGATCAGCATGGAGTTCTTGAATTTGGCAGCTAAGTCCAATTATTCGGGAATTAAGATCGTATTTGATTTTAAATGTACAATTTCTTACAGCTTTGGTACAATGTTACGTAAGCATGCTTGGCAACATAATATGTTTCTATTTAACTTTGAGCGTACAATTTCTTACAGCTTTGGCACGATGTTACGTAAACTCGCGTTGTAACAAATCACGTTTCCCAAGTCTGAACTTTGCACCGAAGATGTTGCCTATTTTTGTTGACTGCTTCCCTGCAGATATTAGCACGATAAAGGTGACGATTTCTTCTTCGTCTCTGGGAAACACAAAATTATTATAACAGTAGTCCATAAAACGATCGGTAACGCAGTAGAATATTCATAGTCTTTTGTTTTTAATAGCTATTTTCTATAAATAAACACTGGTTTAGCATTGACATTCTGCCTCAATAGAAGCGTTATTTCAACACCATAAACTTCTCACATTTCATGTCTATTTGGTATAACATATTGATATCGTATCTCCAATATTCCACAAACTTTCTTCTGTGTGTATGTGTGTTAAACCAGCTCTCTATTGGAAACACAATACTGTACAAGGTGAAATAATGGAATAGTCTGGTATCTGGTTCTTTATGCACTGTTCATTTCTCTCCTAAGTAGACTGGTAGTCTATTATTTAAGACCTGTCGTTATTCATGCAAACATTCCATTACGTCTTTTTCTATGCATTTAAATCACTTTCTAACGGTCGTCTAATTTGATGAATTAATGAGCATTCCAATGCCTTGATTTGATTCGGAGGTTTGTTTGTCTTTTACAAATCTAGACTTTGCTCTGTGTTTACTTAGCTGCCTATAGCTGCCTAGCTGCCCTTTTCTTCTTTCTCCTTCCTTCCTCTCTAAAATGATTTATTTTCGTGAGTTTGTTCATAGTCTGGGAAATACAAGAATACTTTATAGATTGAAATGAGTCCAACCTGAAACAAACAAAAAACAAGACATCATTATGAATGGATATTAGCAAAAATGTGATGGGTTCCAAAATTCATTTGGTTCCAAGATTTATAAATAAAATACAACTGTTTGAAAACTGATCTTTATTTGATGATACAAGAAGATTGATTCATAGGCTTTCTATTTGATAAATTGTAAAGAAATTAACCATGAACCATGTTAACCATGCATCAACTAATATTTTGATATTTTTTAAAACCCTCTACGAATTGAATTCTATATCGTTTTGAAAAGTGTGTATTTGGATTCGTAAAACATTTTTACTTTATGAAATGTTGACATTTTTCCTTTACACTGTCGATGACCCCCTCTCATCCCTATTTTTATTCAAGTACATTACACTTGATTCACATTGAACCTAGCCAATCCTTTCACTCTCCCTTTTTTTGTATTCAAGTACATTTCACTTGATTTACTTTTAAGCAAAGGCAATGCCCCTTACTTTGTCGATAAATACATGTATAGTAACCCTCTTTGTATACAAATACATGTATATTTCATTAGTATTACATTTAACTGAAACAATACATTTCCTGCATATCCTTGGTAAATGTTGATACACCATTATACATGTGAATTCAAACGAAGCGATAGGATACCTGTTTTATTGACCCTTTTTGTCTTCTGTGAATGCTTGTATTATGTTTTGAGTGTACTACATTTCACGACATTGTTTATTATTACACGCCTGACAAAGCAAACCTCACGCCTGAATTGCTTCCATCGTTGACAAACTCAATAATTCAAGCAATGTACTTATTAGTTTTAACTTGTAAAGCGAGAATATATATCATTCCTTACAGGCGTATGAGGGGGAGGGTTCTTGATATTAATAGAATTTAGAAAATCTGAGCAATCAAATGAACAAGTACAAACTATAGGTTAGAATGGCACTGCATGATTATGGCTGTGGCTACACACCTTTTGGAATCGGTTCGAATCGATTTACACCCCTTATCTCTTTTAAGAATAATGTGTCTACAAACAATTTCAAACCAAATAGATATGTAAGTTTAATCCAGAATTATTTAAAAAAAAGGGGTTTTAATCGATTCAAAAAAGATTTGTCGATAAACCATAGCCATTTTCTTTTGTAAAAGCGATTTATCTGTTTGAATTGAAGTCTTTCAACACATTTTAAACATTTCTAAGACCAAATTACGTTTAGTCCATTGGCTTAACCTTTGCATCTCCAGTAAATAACTCCACAATTCTATTTATGCCAATTGTGTGTATCTGTAATTGCTTCGAAAAGGTTTATTCTGTTACAATTTCTATGATTATCAGCACTTTATTAGATTGCAACTATAGGTTTCAATTAACCGAAGTGTGACATAACTCACTTTGGAGGCCTGGATTCGCGCAGCCTTTAGTGGCTGTATAGTTGTGTCTCCTTACTTCAAAGTTCAGCATAAGTTTAGGATAAAAGGGACAGACTAGCGTAAGGTTAATAGCATAATTGAGTTATCTTAAAGGGGGACTACCTTAGTTGTTTCTTTTTTTCTCTTAAAGAGGCACTGTCTGTCATGCAAATGGCAACTAATGAACACGATTTAGAACACGAAAGCAATGAAGACAAAAGACTTGTCTGTATTCTTTAGAGTAATAAAAAGAGTTGTTATAACTGGGTCAGATACTTTTATAAGTAAGGGTCATCTGCAAAGCTTTGGGGAGAATATAAACGGGGCTTTAATTAGTCCCATGAATCTATGAAGCAGAATAAACAATAAGAAGGAGAAGTGTTTTATTTGATTTAAAAGTCTGGGAATTATCTCTTTTAAGGAACGAAGACCGTCCCCACCGCTAACACAGCTACTCTTTTCGAAAGATAACAAGTGGAATTTTATGTGATATAACCCCAAAATGCCTTTTATTTAGCCATTATGGTCATAAGACTGAGAGCCATGATTATTTATCTAATTCAACATGTTGGTATTGAGGCAAGATTTTGGCTTTTTGTATCAAAACATTATGATTCCAGACATTACTCTGCCAAAGATAATTAATATCCTCTGTTTAATAGCTTTATAAATTCGTGTTCATCAAAAGTAAACAAAACCTTTTAGTAAATTCATCTGGAAAAAACATTTGCTGCTTTGCAAAACTTCGCCATGATTCATTAATTTCATTTCAATGTACTATACGATTAATTAGAATCTATCAACACGATCGGAAAAAGGAACAATCGAAACGGGGGGGGGGGGGGGGGACTCAAAAATATGAATGCAATTGTATTGAGTTTG
>JAVSBT010226529.1:0-13072 GCA_033118115.1 Pharyngocirrus eroticus | reverse complement strand
AGCTTGCAAAGGCTGATAATGATTGCAGCAAGCTTGCCGCAAGGTTCCAATTACGAGCTCGCCGCGAGGTTCCAATTACGAGCTCGCAGCAAGCTTGCCATTTTGGTTTGGGATCTTTCTAAAATATGATCATGTCTCAAAATGTTCTAGATACATGTACTTCATACAAGTGTTCTTTTGAAGATTTATAATATAAGACCAGTCTTAGTGTTCTATTTTGACATCTTTGAGTGAAATATTTTTTTAATTCTTACTAACTTCTAGTGGAAGATGAACCTATTGGCACATTTACACTGATCGGAGGAATGGCTGATACTTTGCTCAAAACTCTGGATTGTGCAGAATTAACCAGAGTAAGCATCTGATTTTTTCCTTGTAAGATTGCTATTAAATTATGCCAGCAAATGATAGATAGCTAGTCAGTAATAATGATAAGTTGTTGTTGTTGTTTTTTTAAATATAAGCACAATTACCTTGCTATGAAGTTGAAAAAATGATAACTTTAATTAGTGCTTTCATTTCTCAGAAATATTACCCCTTGTAGTAGAATAACATATAAGAGTAAAGATAAAACCATTTGTCTTATTCACCAGAAGAAAAGCTTGCAACTATTTGGTTGATGCAATAATTATAGCATTTTCAAAAATAAATTGGAAAATCTTTCTTAACTTGCTGTTAACTTGAATGTGTAAAAAGTGCAAAAAATACAATGTGGATGTGAATTCTATGTTTTCAGTCTGCAGTTTCACATAAATCTCCACAATACAAGATAAGTGAACGTGTGACGTGGACTGCTCCCAATGGCTTTGTGGGACATATCATTTTCAAGTAAGCATTTCACTATATACGTAGAGGAAAATATCAAAATAACGAATTTGTTTTGCTTAGCATATACACGTAGTAACAATAGACATTGCACAAGGAAAGCGTTTGAATAAGGATACACAAAATTCCATAATTTGATTGTGAGGCCTTGCAATACACACATGCTGCTGTAAAGGACTCTTGATAATTACTAATACTTCATGTAGAATGTTTTGATCCTTTATTTGTTTGAATCTTTTATCAAAAGGAAGGGAATTAAGATATATATAAGATGAACCTATTTGCACATTTACACTGATCGGAGGAATGGCTGATACTTTGCTCAAAACATTGAATTGTCTCTATCAAATAATACTCATTCATAGGAATAGAAATTATTTTTTTGTGTAGTTAAACAAATATAACAATAGATGATTACGTGTCATGATACTGATTGTTTTTCTTTTTGCGGACTACCATCACTATTGGCTTTAATAATTTTTTTCAGGGCTACTGTTGTAAAAGAGGCCAACGAGTACTGGACAAATCTTTACTCTCCAATATTGAAAGATCCAAGCCTTGGAAATCCTCCTAGATGTGGATCACCAGGGTTATTTGTATCAAGTTATATCTTGTTGTGTTTTACCATTTTGAGTTATTTTGTATCACAATGAATTGTAATGATTGTATATCAACTATGTAATCAAAGTGCAGTATGTACATTTGTAAAAAAACAAAACAAAAAAAAAAAAACTTGTGAAAAAGTGTGAATTTTGTGGTAAATGTTCTATATAAAAGTTATTATATTATTACGTAAATGAATCAGCAGGTTTTTGATCAAATTTGCTAGTTACTAACTGGCACCACTGACAGCCTGAAGGATGTCTTAGGGAAAAAATCTATAGGATTACAAAAATTCTAATATAGAAATACAAAAATCTTTTAGTTGTAAACAACGTTAAAAAAATTCCCCCAAAATATTACTTTCCTTCTTGATTTTACTATTCTTTTATGTATGTATGTTTAATAGATATTAAAGAATACATTTGAAATTTTCTTTGGAACCATATCTGCAAGTTTGTTTCCTTTTTTTTATTGCACTTGAATTTGTGAAATGTGCTATGGACTACAATAAATGTTCTCTTCATTTACTCCATAAATTTAGTTAACCTTTCCTAGCCTTGATATTGTTATCGATCACCAAAAAGCATAACGCTTTGACATTCATGGGAAAAATACTTTGCACAGATTGTTGCTGATAACTTATCACTTAGAAAGTGAAACTGATATCAAACTACCTCAATAATATTTTGACTAAACCATGACATTTTAAGCTACTGTACTTCCTTTATTAAGTTGGGCAAAGCAACAATAGTAAAAAAAATTAAAGACAGAACAATTTTCGTCTCCATAAAAATACCTTTATTGAACAAGACTTTATTATATGTTTCATATATTTCATTTATTTATCATCTACAGTGTAGTTTTTGTTGATACCATTACAGCCCTACTGCTCCTAGCCGAATCTGATGACCTGGAATTTTAAAAAAAGGTTATATCAATTGATAAAAATATCCAGCCTTGGATAAAAGATATAGACAGGGACTTCAAATTAAAATCCATGTGTGTTTATGCTCATGCCTTGGAAATCTGGAATCAGCCTTGGTGTTACAAATCGCACCAAAGATTTGGGGTTCATGATGCTATTACACCAAGCAATGTCATACACCATTTTTGCCAATATCAAATTCATCAACTTAAATATATTGATTTTTAATATTTTTCTTCCTTGAGGAATTAATATAACATACATAGAGAATGTAGCCTATAGCTTATTTTCTTGTTGTGAAGCTTTTAGTGAATTAGTTTCTGTACTCTTAAATGTATCGTAAAAATGGAATCTAATAATGTAAACAAAACAACTGTTTACTGTACTTACTTGACAATAAACAGAACATCAGAATCTTCTGTTAGTTGAACTGGTGAAGTGTAATCCAACCAAGTCACCCCATTATCAAAGCTGAATTGAATTGGAAGACCAGGGAAAGCACTGTTGGCAGTTGCAACATCATTCTGTGAGATACTGGTATTCAAATAAGAAAATGAAATATCTATGATTGATATTATTTATAAGGATAAACCATTAGTTACTGAATTTGTATGAAAATAAGGCAAACACTCACAGACAAGCAACAGCACCCCAATCCATTTAATTCAGCCATTTAAGTGTTAGTCAACTTGAAAACCATAAAAATATCAATCTACACTTGGAATCAAATCAGGGTCTTTGGCTTTGTAGTCAGCTATGCTAACCACTACATCATGCAAGCTAAACTTTGAACACCCTCACAATATTCTGTATCTAGAGAGCCTACATGACAACAACTAGTTATACACCCAATGCCAATGCTCAGATTTCAAAGTGTCTGTCTGAGATAGATATAAAAAAGTATATCTCTTGACAGTGACTTAAGTTACACGATATGAGAATCCACCAATTGTATAAAAATTTATGAAAACTTCTTACCTGACTCCTGGTGGAGGAATATTGTATGCAATACCTCTGCTATCAAATCTACGTAACTCTTGTTTGCCAAGGAGATTGGCAAAATTTTCCCAGTCTACATTTCTTTCTCGCTCTCTTTCGACTTTGTCTTCAAGATCTTCCCATGATGCTTTGTGCCAAGCCCTCTCTGCCAAGGCAATGAATCTTGGGTAGACCATATCATCAAAATGAGACTTTAATCTGACTGATTCACTCCACAACTGTCCCTGGATTCCTGAGGTAATTATGTATAGAAAAAATGGCAGGCTTTTAATAGAGGACAACTTATTTCTTGAAATTACCAAACAACACTGAATCATATTAAAACTAAAACTAAGCTATTTAACTGATAAAACCGTAGCAGGTACCTCAGACATATGTTTTTTTTTTTGCAAAGTGGCTCCTGTAATGGTCATATCATACAATACAGAAATAAAAGGGAACTTTTACTCTTAATCTGTTCAGTCTGTAGACAACTTACACAAGAATAACCTGTGTTAATTTTGCAATATAATGTCTTACCAAGATACATGCTTTTAACTCATATTATTGGGAGTGCTACATTTTAAGAAAAAATCATCTGCTCCTTTTCATCTTGTCATCTCTTACCTACAATATTTTCTGGTTTCTCTAATGGTACACAACCATGTTGTTGACAAACAGCATCTTTGTCTAACTGATCTCCTAATCCACTTATATCAATGTTATTATATACCTTATCGGGGATGTACCCAAAGGTTTTGAAAGTATCGGCAAATCTTGTAGCCCAATAAAAACCTCTTTCCTCAGGATCTGGTTCTTGGGGATGATCAAAATAAAGATTTGTTGCATGAGATAAGACAATCTAAAGAAAATTTGGGAAAAGAACATTGTATTAAATTGATTGAAGATTCTAATAAATTTAAAATACCAGCATGTTAAAACAAAAATGTTATCATCTGTCATATATATGCAAAAAAAATGATTTTACTAAGTTCATAATTGTTATCAACCAAATCTGTAATGACACCTTCTTCCACCATTAGGAATCATCAGTAAGAAAAGGTGTTTCATTTTCATACCTGATAACCAGCATTAGCAAGGATGTAAGCTCTGCTTCCTCTTCCCCATTCCCAGATGTTATCCCACGCCATTCCATACACATTCTCATTGGGCATGTAGCTACGATTAAAAGCGTCATGGGTTCCAGTCATCAGTCCATCTTCCCATGCACCAAGGTCAAGGCCTAGGCCGTGTGTATAGCTTGCAACCTGGCTTACAAAGTATTCTTTCCAGACAGCTTTCAATTCTTCAACACTTGTAAAGTTGTTTCTTCCTGGAGGTGGTGACTGACAGAGGGTAGAATTGGTCCAAGCAGTTCCAGGAACTTCATCTCCACCAAAATGGAACACCTTCAAAGGTTGAACTCCTCTGTGCATTAACACAACCTCATCAATGAGATGCTGGACAAAATTATAAGTGGATTGTCTACATGGATCTATGGCATTATCTTTGAACATTTGGACAGATACATATTCAGATGTATCATTTGGATCTCTTAATAAGAATTCTGTGGCTTTTCCCATGTCAATGTCTTTGAATTTATTAAATCTGGCTTCCATGGCCTTTATGGCTGCATGTCCATGGCCAGGCATATCAAATTCTGGTATGACCTCAATATGTCGATCATTTGCATACTTCAAGATTTCTCTGTATTCTGTCATTGTGTAATATCCTGTACCAGCTGTCATTACCCCTGGTCCTGAACCAAATTGAGGCATAATACACAAATCAGGTACATGTGAGAAGCATCTTCTGGCTCCAGTCTGAATTTAAACAAAATTGATAAATCACAGAAACAAAAATTAATAATATAATAAATAAATATCTGATTTCTTAATAGTGCCTCTTCAAGGTCAGGCTCTTCAGAACTGCTTGTCTAGGAATGCTGCTAATTAAGGTGCTACACACTTTGTTATTTGTCAGATAAATTTATAATTTTCAACATTATCAGGCTCTTCAACTCATGCAATTTTTAAGATATCAAAAAACTTTAATAATTCAAATCACAATTTGGGGCATATTTGTAGCTTCCAATTCTTAAATGTTGGCCTATAACTTTAATTCAAAAAACATTACAGCTACTCACAGAGACTTTGGTGTAGAAACAGACAATTTTTCAAAAACATTTCTGATTTTTAAAACAAAGATTTCAAAAGAATAAGTGTGCCAATTTTAACTAAAAGCCATCAATAGAAGGTATATACAACTTAGCTATAGTGAAACTGACTTTCCTGTGCTATTGAAACATCTGTTGAACTTACTGTTGACAGACTAACTCAAGGTCATGTGGTTGATAAGGGAATCAGTCAGAAACAATATTGCCTGAAACAATATGTCATTTTCTCATATTGACAAGGGAATAAGTCAGAAACAATATTGTTTAAAACAGTATGTCATTTTCTCATTCCTGAAAAAGGATAACTTACTTCAGTGAGTTCAGGCAAACCTGGAATTTCAAGTCTCCAGCCTTCATCATCAGTCAGATGAAAATGAAACTTATTCAACTTATACTGTCCCATTAGATCTAAAAGTTCTAAAATAGCTTCTTTGCTTTGAAAGTTTCTTCCCACATCAATATTCATGCCACGGAAGCCAAACCTGGGAGCATCTTGAATAGAACCAGTTGGAACCAGTCTTCCATCTCCATGTAGTAGCGCTAACAGTGACTGGCAACCGTAAAACACACCAGCATTCCCACCAGTTCCTCCTTTGATTTCAATCTTGTCAGGGTTTCTTGAGATCATCATGTTGTAGCCTTCTTGATTGGTCACAGATCCATCATTTAATTCCAATAGGATGTACTTGCTGTTTGGGGCTTCTTCTGGGCGTACAGCCAATGTGCCTAATTGATCTTCAACGGAAAATAATTTTATTCTACTGTTAAAACTTGTAATGACGTATTTCCTTATTGAAACGTATAACATCGATTTTCAAAGGGCCCTCGATAAATTGATTAATCCTATCTGGTTTGGCTCTTCAGCAAATCTAATTGGGATCGATCCTGTTTATTTTGAATATGAATTTAAAAAGGGGATCTATCCCAAAACATTATGGAAGCCAAAAGTAGATAATCTTATAATTTCCTACAACCTAGACACAAAACATTCATACAAATTACAATTTCAGAGCAAGGACAAATTAGGTCAGTCATATGTGAAATCTATTATCAAATTTATTATCATATCCAAATTTTCAAAATACCTGCAAGATATTTGGCCTCATTGTCAAGGTGTTGCAGTGACACAACTAACCAATCACCAGTGCCCAAATCAACATGTTCATCTGAAGTCAGGTTGCTTGCCAAGGGAGTGGGTACAATATTATTCACAGGTTTTGTTGTATCTTTTGCTCTTCCATCTTGAATCTCAAATCTGATTTCTGGTGTATATGGGTTATATCTGTCATTTACATGTCTTTTCCATTGGTTTTCTGTGTTGAAAGGGGGTGCATAGTCAATAGTTTCTGAAGCAGTATTCACAATGGTACGTGCTTCAAGACCAGGGCCTTCTACAAACCAATATGGGAAAACGTCTGATCTCACAGCCTCCCAATTCTGAGATATCCAAGGGACGGTTATTTCTGAATTGGGTCGAAATCCACCAAAAGTAGCTGTAGGTTTTATCATGAATAAATTCCCATTTTCATGATATACTCTCAAGTTGGTACTTTCATCCCCAAGAGGAGCGCCATCTTTGCTTGGATAATTATTTGGCCCTTGAAGCAAATTCTTGAATTCCATCATACGCAGACTGTTCCAGTGAATGGCCCAGTCCTTGTCTTGAATATCCCTACTTCCTGTATTCTCAAACTTGAATTGACCTTGAAATGAAGCACTGCCATCAACTAGATTGTCCACAACAATGTATGTGACCTTGATATTAACAGCCATATAGTCAATGTCATCTTGGGTAATGCTTGCGACTGCAGCAACTGTTAGAAAAGATAGAGGTTTGCAGTATAAGAACCAACGTTTTTTATGCTTAAAGATATGAAGCTTTTTATACATTTTCAGATTATCATATTGTTCACAAAGGTGCTATATCTTGCATGCACTTCCAATATTTATTAATTTTCATCCCAAAAGAAACACAATATACATATTATAAAGATTTCGGTAAGATCAGATAACTTCCAAGATTTTAACAATGGCTTCTATTCAGTGATGCATTATGAAAAAGAAACAATTCATTTTGAAGCCTTCATCATAAATCAATTTCTTATTGTAATTTATTTTATCAATTGATTAAACTTTCATATCATAAGATAAAATTATTGTTAACCAGTCAAAGAAAATCAAATCAACAAAAATAAAAAATAAAATGAATAGACAAATATAGAAATCAGGAAGTCAAAAATATAAGCCATTCATAAAAGCTGATAACTAATACAACTCATTATAATATTATATTATATTCTCTATATACCTTGTTTCGATTTATGAAAAAATAACTTGATATTGTCCACGTTTTTAGCATCAAATACCTATATAAATCTGTATTTTCACGAAATTGTTATTACATCAAATCTGATTCCCTCTGTTGTATGAAATGCTTGAAGTTCAAATTTCAAAACAATATTTAAAAAAAAACATACAAAGACCCACAAATATTTGCTGCTTTTAAAACAATAAAAGCTAAACTAAAGAGCAATTACCAAGAGTCACTGCAATAAGTCCCAAGAAATACATGTTTGTCTGGTATGAAGTCAAATAAAAACTACAAAATATCAAAATTAAATCATATATATACCCAAAATGTACCACCTGCTCTGTTAAAAGCCGTGTACACGATCGACCTTACATCTTTTATCATGTTCCATATCTACATTTTCATCATTAAAAAAAAAAAATCTGTGATTTTTTTTTTGGTCCACAATATGTAGGGTACTTACCATTTTTGACCTGTGAGTCATTGTGTGGTTTTTCTAATTAACTTTAGTTCACTTGTAATTGATCGTTGGAGTTTAAAACAACATACTTTGAATGGGGAGTGCAGTACAGCTGCAAAAGTTTGTCTCTGAAACTTTCTACCAGATACCCAATCTCCTGTCTTTCAGTCTCCCCCTGGTGTTGGAGTCGGAAAAGAACCCGTAAAAAGGGGAGAGCAGTAAACTGAAGTGGTGTCAGAAGAGGCTCGATTAGAAAAAACGATCAGATAAAATACGATTAGCGAAATGGAAGATGATGCACCAGTTATATATGGGCTGGAATTTCAGGTGATATAGGTAGTTTATAAAATTCAGGTTTGCATTTATCAATGATGATGTAAAATTGTCAATTATTTGGGCGATAAAATGAGAAATTTGCTTCAGAAACTCACTCTAAACTTGTTTATTTTCATTTTCAGGCTCGTGCCATTTGTCCACAGATGGCAGAGACTGACGCTATACGATTTCTTGTAGGAACCCAGTCTTTGCGCTTCGGGAACCAGGTTTGTACATATTTTAATGTATAATTTACAAAGTATGTACATCTGTTAATGTTATTATTACATGTATTATTGTAATTATGCTAAAAGTCTAACGCCCACATACTTCTTTGAAGAATTACACTAACTTACTCACTCACTCATTCCTCTGTGGTATACTAACGCTGGTTCATTTTTACCCAAATAAATTCTAAGAAATTATCACAAGGTAGATACTTTTGGACATATCAATCAGTTACTTTTTTCAATGACATGAAGAGTATAGTGAAAATATGACAGGTAGCCTACTTTAAAAAAATATTAAATGATATTATGATACACTAACTATTCACTGCATGAAAGATATATTTTTCTTTATTCTCAAACGTTACATAGCAACTACATTTCATTGTTTAAATGTATAAATGATTTTTTACTAGGTTCACCAAATTGACTTTGATGATGAAAATAACCTAATCAACAAGAATGTGTTTACGCATGAAGAAGGGGAAATATGGAATATCACTTCCTCACCACTGGACAAAAACATTCTTGCCACTTGTTACAATAAAAGTAAAATTCTTTATTGGATATTTTGAATTAAGATTCTCGACACACACCTATTTTTTAGAAATAATTTCTCCCTTTGAAAAAAACACACTATAAAACACTTCATTAATGATAAATTGTTAGATAAATAGTTTTTTTGTTTTTTTTATTACAAGAGTAGTCACAGCCACCATACAATAAATCATAGACTAATTCAAACCTAGAGCAAAGGTTTTAAAAGCTCTCTATTATGGTTTTATATATTTGATTGTGATCTATTGTAACCAATAGTGGATAAACTAAACTTTTTCTATATCTTAGCATCAGATTCCAAAGCAGAAATAAAGGCTGCAATTTGGCGCATCCCAGCAGACTTTGACTGCTCAATGAATGACGACAATGCTGGAAATGCTCAATCTTTAGAACTCTTGTCTGAACTTGATTTACCCGAAGTACAAGAAATAAAAAGGTAAAATTCAATTATGTTATACAGCACTGTGGAATTCTTTTCTGTGAAATGTCTTGTAGAATCAAAGCTAGTCATTATATGAAGAAATGTTATAAGTTACTAAATCGCTTATATGGTTATTTATATATGAAATAATTTTAACAACTTGCACTACATCATCATTTTTTTGCTTTCAGTATTTTGTGGCATCCTATGGGTGACAATGGGAATGTTGTATCAATAGCAGATAATCATATTGACCTGTGGGATATGGAAGCTAGTGGGGAAAATGCTAGGGTAAGGTGCTTATCATTAAATTTGATGAATCCATTATATAAACTCTATTGGTAATACACAGTAATTAATTTACAAGATCAAATTTGGCTTTTTGTAAGATTGATTTATGATTATCATTTTAGTAAGCTTATTTGACTTTTAACAATAACTGTATTAACAACTCAACTACAAGGCAATTTCTATACACAGTATATTTGCCAACATTTTTGAAATGTTATTGACATGGATATTCTTTCCTGTTTTTACAGAAAACAAGTTCAAAGACGCTAGAAGGTAAAGGTCCAATGAAAAGATTTACATGTGGGAAGTGGAATCCTCACCATAATTGTACACAGATAGCAACTGCTAATGATACATCAATAAGAGGATGGGATCTCCGGTCGATGGAGTAAGTATTGCCTCTTTCTTTTTGATTTGTACCTTTAAATTTTGTACAGCCAGAGCACTGTGTCAAATATATTTCGATTATTTGATTAAGAACTACCCTTGTAAATTTATTTTTCGATTTTCTTTTATTATGGCATAGGGCATAGTGAAAGACTGAGGATATAAGCAATTCCCATATAGATTATAAAGCATCTTCATAAGAATATTTTTACCTTGCAGGCAGGCATACATTATAGAAAATGCTCATGGTCAATTAGTCAGAGATATGGATTTTAACCCAAACAAACAATATTATCTTGCAAGTTGTGGAGATGATTGTAAATCCAGATTTTGGGACATAAGAAAACCAAATGAACCCCTAAAAGTTCTATCAGACCATTCTCATTGGTGAGTGGTTCATCTTTTTCCTTTAGTTATTGCTGACAATACCACATGATGATTAGCAAATACCTTGTCCAATTCCAAAGGAAACCATCTTCTTTATCTATGGTTTTGTTACTCAAGAGACAATCCTAGACAATAGATATGGAGTCGTTTTCTTCTTTACTCCTGTTCTTCTTATTTCAAAGCATTGGAATTTTTCCCATTGTTAGCACCAACATTTGTTTCATTAGCAACATAATATGGAATATTCGTTTAATAATTCATGACCAAATGGTATTAACTGTTTTGTTTTTTTGCTATCTGCAGGGTGTGGAGTATTCGTTTTAATCATTTCCATGACCAATTGGTCCTCACCTCCAGTAGTGACAGTCGTGTTATACTCACAAATGCTGTTTCTATATCATCTGAACCCTTTGGCCACCTTGTAGAAGACGAAATGAATGAAGATGAAGAAAATGGAAAAGAAAAGTAAATAATTTTCTTGCACCGTAATTTTTTAATTGGAATCTGTGGGATGCGATGCATTAAACGATTATTACGAGATTATGTAATGGCAAACATTAATTTAAGTGAAAATTATCAATTTTTGAGGGCGTTCCTTGGTTTTCAAATTGTCCCACAATTCTATTTCAGATCACCAGAGATTCTCCAGGATGGTGTGATATCAACATATGAGGAACATGAAGACAGTGTTTATGCTGCAGAGTGGTCCACGGCAGACCCATGGCTATTTGCATCGCTTAGTTATGATGGAAGACTTGTAATTAACAGAGTACCTAGGGCAACAAAATATAAGATATTACTTTGAAAGCTAGTCGAACTAGTCAATAATTTCTATGTGCAATGGACATGTTTAAAGTGAAAATGTGGATATTTTTAAATGTTAAATGATAGTCTATAATTGAATTATGGACAAATTCTAAGAATTCATGAAAATATCAAAAATAAAAATAATGTATATTTGTTCATAGGGGAACTCAAAGGCATTCCAATAGTAATATAACTTGAGGTTGTATTTTGGTATCACTGTAAGCTGTCTGCATCTACCCTTTTCCATATGGATGATTTGTGGAAAATTCAGTATTCTTCCATTTGTATTCCCTTGATAGCTAATACGTATTTTTCATTGTGACAAAATAGGAACAACAAATTCATGTAAAATTTATGTAAATAAATGTATTTATTCATCATCCAAATTTCATCTATTTTGTACTCTACATATTATATAAGAACATTTTTGATATTACATTGCCAGTTGGTATTGGAAAGCAGGTACACGTTTCGTCATTTTTCTATAACCTTTATGTGTCCAAACCATTTTTCTTCAAACATTTGCCTGAATGTAAGTGGGCTGTGATCAGATATCTAAAATGAGAAAATAATCCAAGTGTAGAAAAGAAGAAATCTCAATTTTTATGATTATCTTAGATGAACAAAACCCTTCCACACAAATGATCATAATTTTTAATAATATTATGGCATATTGCTACTTATCGATCAAAAAAAGGAAAAAAAAACCTTTTGATTGCTTCAAACATGTGACAAATTCTTCTAACATTTCTTCACAAAACGGATAACCTTGGCATTTATTTAGAATACTTACAAATGTAACTTGCTCCACTTGTGACATCTCTGTTTTTTCATCCTTGTTGTCATGTATATCTTCCCTAAGAAACTGAAATTTGAGAGCAGATTTCCTCTTGAAGAATAAAATATAATTTCTTCCAAAAGCTAGACAGAATTACTTATATAATTATAAGTATACACGTAGCTATATTAAATCTTTGAAAAAATGAATTCATACCTCTTCATATTCTTGGATGCAAGCTTTGGGTAAATTCAGGTCATCGATTCTCTGGGAAATCTGAAAAAATAAATTTTACTAGACCATTTAAACTTGCACATGAATTTTTGAAGCAGACCTGAAAAACTGATGTCCTAATTGGAAAAATAGTCTGAAAATATTTTACCTGTTTTTCTAAACTCAAATTCTTTTCCTTTGCAAATGATACTACACCATTCCTCATGTTCCGTATCAATAACCTAAAGTATATAAACAAAAGTACATGTACATAAAAGACCAACTTTCTCAAAGGGACAGAGGCATATTTCACCACAACTGGATTAAAGCTATAATAATGAGCGTGTAGCCGCAGACTGTATAACGGGCGATATTAGCTAAGTGGGTTGCTCTGTCAAAATATTCTCTAA
>JAVSBT010226085.1:0-13083 GCA_033118115.1 Pharyngocirrus eroticus | reverse complement strand
AGTGCTAGAAAAAATGTGATAAGAAATGGGATAAATGCTTCAATAGACAATAGGATAAAAACTTTACACTATGGTTTGGAGTGGTGTACAGGAAATACACCACTCGACAAATTGTATCCCACTCAGCCATCAGGCCTGCGGCCTGTCTGCTTAGTGGGATACAATTTGTCTTTGTGGTGTATTTCCATTACACCACTCCAAACCATAGGATAAAGTACTAGTATTGTATTGTATTGCAATGTATTGTATTGTATTGTATTGTATTGTATTGTATTGTATTGTATTTTATTGTGACACTTAGCCCTTGCAAGTTGCCTATTCACTATGGGGAATCATCAATGGGGCTCACTCAGATATAATCATGGAATAAATTCATTTGTTCACCTATGAAACAATTAAGACAGCAATTGTAGGACACCACACCCACCTTTTTCTTTTGTTTTAGACTAAAAGATTTTTATGAATTTATCACTGAAGTTAATTCATCTATGTAATCATCACAGCATATAGAGTGATTTAGTTGCATTTGCGGTGCACTTTCTAATGAAATACATCACCATCTCATATTGGCCTTTTTCATTAATTCAAGGGTGATACTTTGCAAGTTTAGTGGAATTTCTCTTTTAACTTCCATATATGTGTCCATTGTTTACCCTATAACAGAGCCAAATATAGTGGCATGTCTTCATACTTGACTGAAATAAGAGAGTATTTGATTAATTTGAACATTTCAGGCAAGCTTATATTGGTCCATATCATTTCAAGTCTTTAACATTTCAGGCAAGATTATATCGTTCCATATTATTTCAAGTCTTAATAAGCACTAGTATAAATACAACATTTGTTCATGTAACAGTCCCAAGGGAGCATAATTGTGTTGGTTGATAGTCGACTAGTCACCATATGTTTCACTGCTGTAAACATAGGAGTTTTTGTACTTTTTCTCAGACTTCAAGGACAAAGCTTTATGCATATAACCACAAATTGATCAATTAGAAGGCTTATTCACTCAAGTATTAGTTCTCAAACAATTTGATTTAATGAAAATTCTTCCCACAGTGAGTGCAATTACACACTGCGGAATGATTAAGTTTGTATTGTTTGTCATCATAGCAAGCTGCATATTACATGTACCAAGAAAGCTGTAGGCTATTTCTGATTTGCTTACAAAAAAGATTTTTTTTCTTCACAAGAATGAAGCCCGTTCTCGTTTTCTTTGGTTGTGATTATTAACTGTATTAGACACACTGGAGTCTCAAATCCATATCACAGAAATTACTTTTAAATATGAGTGAATGACTGCAAGTGCGATCTTTCATGGCACTTTGTTATGTTATATTTGATGTCACTGTAAGATATAGTGTTCATTGTATGGATTTAAACATTTGTTTTTATCAAGTGGTGTGTTACTGAAATATAGTGTAAAATAAATAACTTACTTTGTGGATGCACTTTGTATGAAAGAATTTATTTTCAAAGCTTTCGATCTCTCACAAGAACTTATATACATGTAGTATCATAATTATGAAATTTTCAGTTTCTTGTCCTAGAACTTAAAAGATTACTAATTTTCATCAAATATTTAAGATAGTTCCTTTGTTTTTGGTAGATATGGCTACATAATATTATTGTCCTTTTCTTTGTTGCCTCACCTAGATTCACATGGAACAACCCATAATATTTACACAATACATGAAATACAAAGACTATTAATTCTGATTATTTTTAGATATCAAGGCATACGAAATCAAAATTTGACTATTTGATATTTTTTCGACTCCAAAACAACAGTTTTCATAATGATTTTGAAAACCCCAACTGTCTCCAAACATGGAAATTACAGCCCTGAAACAATTTCATAGAAACCCAAGTCTGGTTCTCAACATCTAGAAGCAAAAATGTTAAACTTGTGTCTTGGTCAAAGTCAATTTTGAAATAAATGTTCATAATGCATTAACAATTTTGCAATACTTCTCATAATTTCACAGTGAATGTCCTCATTAAATGTAACATTCTCTAATTCTGCCTACAGAGAACAGCCATTGAAATGGTGAATATATCTGTCTGTTCATTTGTGTAAGACCATATCAATTTTATTAAATCACCCTAAACTAAAAAAAGAGGCACAGATTAGAAGGGTATATAGTCATGTATAGAGGAGTTTTGTCATTGCCTTTTGTCTTTACAATGATGAAGAAGAGTTACATGATATAGGCTACATAATGTTTCAAAGTCTATTTGTCATGCGTCTCAATTCAAGATACCAGTGGACTAAAGTTCAAGATTCATATCCAAATTAGGCATAGTAATCAAAAAAAGGAGCACCAAAAAAGCATTGATTATTCTTCAGATTCCAGTGAAAGAAGTAATTACTTACCAAAAAAATGCTGTTCATAATTATCAGATTTTTTAAAAATGCACGTGAAATTTGAATTTTTTAACATACAAATGATAAAATCTGCTTTTCGTTATAATGACAAAGAAAAAGATAACAAGTTTAAGAGTATGAACCCATATTTAAATGAGTAGATTTTCATTGTTTCAAATTTTCGTAAACAATATCGACATCTTCATGCAATTCTGTGTTAGCTAAGGCCATCCCCAAAAAATTAGTTGGTGGGTGGATGCAGCCGAGTGTAGTCAAAATGATGTTGAGATAAAAAGAAGAAAAATATTTCAGCTGGTCAGGCCAATTTCTTATGTAAAAAAATCCCCAACCAAATAATCAACAATGGCCTTAGTTATAATGCTTTGTAAATTTGACAATTTTTAAGGGTAAATGTTTACCGTAAATAAAAAATGTTCTGATATCAAATTATCAATTACACTTTTTCTCTTACTCTTTTTATGCTTGTTTTTCTTATTCAATCTTGCTACAAGGCAAGCAATAGAAGATGAATAATGAATGAATATATCTTTATCATGCAAATCTGTAGTTAGATATGAAACTAATACTTTTTATCACACAAGCATATTTCTAGAAAAATAAAATGGAAATAACAATGTATAATTTGTATGTTTCATAATTTCTCCTGTAGATGGCAAAAAAAATCCTGAAACTTTTACAGATAAGCTTGCTTGGTGTGTATATGCAATACTCTTTATGTTTCTTTTCCAAGTTTTCATTATTATACTATTTCAGATGAATAAATTTACATATTTCTGAAACCAATCCATTATATAGACTGATTCCAACATCATCAATCATAATAAAGATTTTGATGTTGGTGTATTAATCTCATATTTGCATTATCATGTATTTAGAGCATCTACTATTTTATGGACGATTTGACCCAAACTTGGACATGATAAAACTTATTAACAAAGTCCCTGAGGGGGCAATCTTGGGAATCAACATTTACTAAATACAGACTGGATGCTATTGGCAAAATCACTTACAACAAAGGCTTCGAATCCCAACGAGTCGTTTTGCCGCAATTACTGCTCATTTGACATTTTGATCAGAATCCACTTTCAAATATTACATTGATTATTAATAAAGTCTGTCAGACTTGTTACTCAGAAGATATGGCTCCATAATTTGAAAACATTTTCAGATAGGTTACATGTAGTCACTGTGCAAAAAATATGTTTGGTAGAATTTTAGGATCACTGTTCTCAAAACTACAATATATACTAATAATCATTTTTTTCAAATGCAGTGTCCTTGCAGTTTTAATTTTTTTCATAATTATGCCAAATAACATGTTATCTTGTAATTAGCATTTACTTCATGAATAGTGCATTGAATAGTTCAGAGTTTTCTTGAAATATAGTAGCTTTCTATCTATAATTTATTGTAGAATTGATATGTCCGTATGCAATAGCTCTTTACCATCTAAAAACAACCAGGCTGTTAAATTGTAGTTCTTTTGAAATATTTATTGTCTTTAATTTTTATAAAATGTTCATATAACTTATGGCCAATTCTTTGATTTTTGGAAAAAAAAAGTATATGTATACGTTGCAAACTGTTTATGTTTGAAAACAAGCTGAAATATTTTTTGAATCATTTCAGAATTTCTGTCGTACCTTGATATCAACATGTACGCCACTATCTTTTTTCCATTTTGCCACTTGTATCAATTAAGTGGAGATTTATAGGATTCATTAGTTTAGTTTAAAACATACTGATATGCATTAAAAAGTCCCAAGGGCAAAGGATATTAAATTAAAAGCAATGTGATATAAAAGATTTTGAAAAGCAAATATTAATGGAACGGAAACTACAGGTCAAGCACTGTCCTGTATAACCTTCAAATAGCATGTTAAAGAGTCTTTGTGATCATATCAACAATGGACATTAATAAAATATGAGAGAAAGATTTGAGTTTCTAGACACTTGAACTAGAAAAATAGTTGTCAAAAGAATTGATGAACATTTACCCTATGATAATGTGGGATCTATATGGATATTGTTTGACAATAGATCAGCACCTAATTCAGCTATTGTCCCTTGGAAAATGATCTTAAATAATGGATAGAAAGCAGGATGTTGGAGTATAGATATACATCGTATTGATGCAACAGATCAATTGCAAACTTAAATTGATGATGGGATTAATTGCTTGGTTTCATATTGTTTTTATGATAACTTAATCAAGTATGTGATAATTATGATAGAAAAGGGATTCCCAATAGAGCCCTGTGAATATCAATTAAGATTATTTAAATGTTTTATCTATTTTTTTCTTTACATACATGTGAAATATAGGAATAGGTACCCATGCCATAGAGAATTTGATCCTGAAATGGATCAGTGACATTTAGTATAAGTAGTTTGCCCTCCAGACCTATAGTCCGACTCATTATTTATTTAACATTTAAAGAATGGCATCATGCAAAATTGTTGTTTCAAATATTCATCGCCACAAACATGCACATTCCTGTACTCTAATTGAGAATTGATGAATGGAAGGATGGATGGATGAATTGACATAAGAATTGGTTGAGACCATTCACAATTGACTTTAGTAAAATAAGATCCCCTATTGTTTTAAAATTTCATAATGACATTGAAATTATCTTTTCTACAATGGGCATGAAATACTAAGAGAGTGGGTATTTTTATTATTAAACTCTGATGACCAAGTTAAACTTGTTGTCCTAGATCTAAACTATTTTATGCCACAGGGCTAAGGCAATTAGATTGTTGGTAGTATTTGTGATTCTGTTCCGGACATGTTTAAGATGAATCATTGATATAAGAATATCAAATTGGTACAACATGTCATGTTATTCAACAATCAATTCTATTCATAAAATTTTGATCTGACATTTACTTGGTGTCTTTTTATTGCATGTTCAAGGTTAATTTGCACCTTTCTTAATGTTCCAGTTCTTGTGAAAAAAATACTATTCTAGAATTTGAACTATAAATAAAAACTGTCGATGAGAATGTAACACGTATAAAAGAATTTAGGGCAAGTGTTAGCCTACATGTTTGCTAGGTAAAGATAGAATTGTCATTTGACGATAATAGTATTTGATAATAATAAGTATTTTCAAATTATAAATTGTACATCTCAAACTATTTTTATGCAATTATAGTGACAGTTAACCCCCCCCCCCCCCCCATACCTTATTTTGTGGTAGGGAATACTGAAGCAACATAGAATAAAGTGTCTTGCTCAAGAACACAACATAATATCTTGGCCTGGGATGGAACCAGGAATCTCTTGCACTCCATTCCTTATCGATTAGGCCACCATGTCTTCATAAAATGGAAAACAATATACTGTTTTTTTATTGTCTTGTTGGTTCAGAACCAATTATATCTAGGTTCAGAGTTGATCAAATAAACAAGGGTTGATTGTTTGCCAAAGGTATTTATGTTGATACGTCTTATATTCTGTTGCGGCAAGTACAATAACTTATTATTAAGTTCATTTGAATCATTATTTAGCTTTAGTAGTAACTTGCACTAAAATGAAGACTTCATTGCTTCTCTCCTTGTAACTTCAAAATTTGGTCTCAAACACCTTTGTGTGCTGTATAAGGTGCCATGCACTACAGTGTGTGGCAAATATATTCGATCCAACTACTGGAATGTTGCAAGCCATCATGTAAGCTTCAAGTAATCTTTTGATTGGTGCCCCTTAATAATATAAACACCTAAAAATCTACACAAAAGCCCTTCAAAAATAAAAACAGAAAAGAGAAAAAAGGTCTATGTATTTTGGATGTCATGTCTTATAAAAATAAAAACAATGAAAAAGAGTGGCCAATAGTTTGTTTGTTTTATATCAATGAAATAGACTACACATCACCAGAGTATTTAAGTCTTTTCGTTATTATGATTGATCGAATCAGTGTTTAATAATTGATCGTCTTTTGTTGTGGAAAGTTTTCATGAAACCTGATTGGAACAATGAAAAGATTGAATGATACATGGATTTGAACAGTTCTCATTGTGACAAACATCATCATGTGATATATGTGTTGTGAATGAAAGCATTTAAAAAAATGAAAAGACTCAAAAAGATTCCCTTCAGGATGTGTCTCAGAGACACCTCCAAAAGATCGATAGATTCAATTGGACATACAATTGTTAACACATACCAGGAAATATTCTATTATTTGATGGTGTTTTCAGAAACGTATGAAGCTATACATTTTAGAATTGGCTTGAAATTACAACCTCTTTTGAAGCTTTTAATAGGAAGACATTGAAAGTCATATACAATATTTGTTGCATTTTTTCCGTTTCACAATCAATATGTAGCTGTTTATCCCAGCAGCAACATTATACAATGCAATTGTGTCCAATACAATTGTTAGTTTGTGTTTATCTTTTATCAATATGGCATTTGATACACACTAAAAACTACAACATGACCCTGACCTTCAAATAGGTCAAAACTATCCAATGTCCATGAATTTTTAATTTTGACAATTGTTGTCAAATGTAATAGAATGAATAATTCCCATGCATGGCTGAATCCTTATCTGGCATGGCACAATGGGCTTCGTGTCTAACCAATACAGTTCTATTTAGGCCTGAAAATCATGTGGTCATGGAGCATAATAAGGTATAACCATGCAAGGTTCCCTGTGGAAAGGTTTTATTCTGTATTTAGCTTTTGAGGGGGATCTGGTGGTCTTAAGGCAAATTCTTTCTTGTTCAAAATCAGGTATTCAGCTCTGTTAAGTGTATCAGGAATATCTGGCTTGTTTCCCTATCCATGGGAAAGGATGTAAAATGTGGACCTGTGTCATGGATTCTATCCCCATGGCACGTAAAGGAATACAGATAACAATGGCCGAAAATAATGTTGTTATTTGTCTCTCATTCTCAAAAGAGGATCCCCATGGAAGACTAGCTTAAGCAGAATGGGCTATCCTCTATAAATAATAGTTCAAATCAAAAAAATCAAATTAAGCAAGGTCCCCTTAACTCAGTATAAAGGGCAGTAGAAAAAGTGCAATTTTTTTAAAGAAATAAAACACTTTTAATGGCTCATCTGGCTTGTGTAATATCAAATTCTGTGTGGTAAAAAATGCAGCAAAGACTAGATACTTTTTAGATATCAATATAGAAACTATTTTCAGATTTTAAAGCTATTCCTTTGAAGCTTTCCAATTTGAAAAAAAGGAGAATTAATGTGACTCCAGACACACCATTAGTTGTTTTTTTAGAGAACAATTTTTTATTTTAACTTTTTATTTTCCTTTTTTCACTTTGCTGTCACATTAATAAAATGATGCATAAAAGAATTACCTTAGTTTCAACATTCAATAGAAAAGTTGCTATATCAATTCCCATATTGTAAATTGTGAAAAAATAAAAATAAATTGAGGCTTTATAGAACACTTTCATTGTATCATAAGCATACTCAGTAAACAGCTAAAATCAACTTATAGATCGCATTGTTGCTAAATCTTCAAGTCCATTTTTTTAGGATCTGACATTGATCAAAAGAGAAAGTGATATCAAAGGTATATGTGTCCTTTTGGTGTTATTGTTGATGATATGGATATGCCATTAAATCTATCAAAAGATCCATTTGTAGCTTTGCATACATATATTTATAGGCATGCACATGCATGTACTGCTTTATAAAATCTTTGAGAAATGGACATGATGAGATGTTTTCCAGATAGAGGCCTAGGGGTTAAAAACCTTTTAAAGTTTTCTTGTATAGTTTTATGTTTCTTCTTGTGTGGTGGGAGTAAGTTCAAGGTTGAACCAAAATTAAAAGAGACAATAGGACAGACAATATGATGTGTGCATGTTAGAATTATGCTTCCCTGTTGGTCTGATAATTATTTATGGAAAAAATTGCAATAGCGATCATATTTAAGCACAAAAAAATGCATTTCAGCAATTCGAGTAAAGAATTTAGAAGCATTATAACCTCTTGCCAATTTCTTGAAAAAGAGGGGAAGCACAAAGCCCATACAACATCGCATTCTTTCAATGTGTGTAGACATAATTGAATCAAAAAAAAGTTTATGTTATATTCAAAGAAAATTGTATATTTACATGATGATACAAAAAAGAAGAAGCTAATATTGCAGATTTACATGGTACCTTCAAAATATTCTTTCCTTTTATATACTTAAGGAGTAATTTTATAATAATGGGACTTAGAATGACTGTTTCCTCTTTCTTAAAAGAACTGTTGAATGCTTGTAACAAAGGAGAAAAAAAATGATACTATATTGGTAAACCAGCATTGTTCACCAGAACTGACGTATTTTGAATTTGGACATGTGTATTCTTGAAAGAAATTCATAGAAATTATGGAAATAAATGTACATATACATATATGTGAATGAACTGTTCCTGTTCTATTATTGTATTCTTGAAAAAAAATCATATGAATAAAGCAAATAAATGTACATATAATAATGATATGTGAATAAAACCATTCCTCAATTTCCTGTTCTATTTGTGTATTCTTGAAAGAAATTCATAGAAATGATGCAAGTCGATTGTACATACATGTAAATAAAACTATTCCTGTTGTATTAGCTTGAGGAAAATAAACATACATTGTTGATGTGGAATAATTATATAAAAACTTTCAAAATGATAGATTTCTTATTGCAATATGACCTACATGCTACAGAACAAGTTATAAAAAACTCTATGTATCATTGGCATCAATCAATTGTACAAAGTAACAGGAGAAAGTCCTGGATATGTGTTTAATGTCAAAGGTATTTTTTTTTAGTTTTAAGTAATGACTGTGATACATCATGTGTTTTATTGACAACAGTTGTATATCATATTGTAATGGTTTTATCCCCATCCTTTGTTGTCTTTCTATTCAACTTGCAAACAACTTTAAATAGATAATGTTGTCAATAAGGTCAATTTTAGATTAATGCCCTGTAGATCAATATGACAAGCACTTTGTCATTGTGATGGTTTTGACAAACAATTTAAGACAACCACTTTTTTGTTGTCTCTGCTTGCACATATGCACATAGAATCACAAAGAAATAGATTTGTGAAAGCATTAGTATTCGGAGTGTTTTTTTTGCTTATTAGCAGTTGTATACACCTACAATATTTTGTGTCCATTAATGTATACAGACAGGTTAGATTTTGATCTAGATGTATCATATAATATGTCATTTGATTACAGAATAGGCAGAAAGGAGCATGAAAAAAGAAAGACAGCAATTGTTAATGTTATGAAAATAACTTAAAGATGCATTCAGGTGGCTCAGTTCATATTTGACCTTGAATATATATCATTTGGAGAGTATTTTTTTCTTGTTGGCCATTCTTTATAATATTTGTATAACTTTAAGTCCTAGATGTGTTCACTATTTTTGGTTTGCTGAAGTTTCATGTTTCATATCTTACATTATTAATAGGATGGTCCTAAGTTTATGAGTTTTTTGGGTTGTTCTAGGCAAATCATTTATTTTTGTACCTATTTCATCTCATTTAATTCTGTAACTACCCACTTTAATCATGCATAATATTATCTAAGTTTGTTTGCCAAATAAAACAACTTTATTTTTTAACTTCTAATTTTAACAACAATTACAAGACGCTACGTTGAAAAATAGGAATGGTAAGAAATGCCAATAATTTAGATTGGTACACATTCCAAACTTAACATTCTCATGTTGACTTTTTAGAAGTCAATTTTATCAACTGAATACTCAAAAGAATACACTACCACTCAACTTTTACATCTATGTAAAAATATAATCCCATTATTGTTCTTAAATTAATAATCATAAATATCGACAGATGAGGAACTTTTAAGTAATGTGACCTTTTATGCAAATGTCATATTTGTTAATAATACATTTCATTATAGAAAGCATCTTTGTTTTAGGGGATTAATTAATCTAAATTTCAAATTGTACTTTAAAATGTGTCTCATAGGAACTAAACATCAATCACACATATTTTATTCATAAGTGGAATCTAATAATTCAAATGGTAGAGTGCAACCTTGTTAAGGTCATGAGAGGAGTTCTCTACAAATGCATAGACTTCAATTACAGCATGTAAAATGGTGTAATTCTATTGTCAGAGTAATCAACCAATCAATGGTTGTATTTATTTATTTATTTATTTATTTATTTATTTATTTATTCATTTATTTATTCATTTATTTATTTATTTATTCATTCATTCATTCATTCATTCATTCACACATTCATTCATTCATTCTTTTATTTATTCATTCATTCATTCATTCATTCAATTCTTTCTTTCATTCATTAATTCAATTCTTTCTTTCTTTCATTAATTCATTCATTCATTTCTATATATTTTTATCCTTTTATCTACATGTACTCATTTATCTATTTATTTATGCCCATTCAGTATAGCTGGTTTTCCATGGGACTCTCACTACATACAAGACATACATTATCATGATAATACACATGACATACACAAGCAACTAAATACAGACTAACTTATTTTACATAATTATATCATTATAGACATAGGTATTAATACAGACATGGTTAAGATTCTTGAAGCATTTCAAAAGTTGTAAATGTGAACTAATTTCCAATTTTAAAGATTTGTGGTTCCCAATTTCTAGTCGTGTAGTCCAATGACATCTGTAATGTCAATACATGTATATAGTATTGTAAAAGCGTAGCTGCTACCATTTGATTTTATTGAGCTTGCGGATAGTGTTTTCACTTCATAGACTTACAAATAGTCCAAAGGATTATGAATTGAGTTTTAAAAAACGTTACAAAAAACATGATGCAAAATCAATACTGCAAATAGGGTTTTAAATGATTAAAAAAGTAAACTCCAAAATTGTGGTAGTACTTTTTTTTAATTTCCTACATGTATGAATGCACTGTGATATTCAATATCAATAGTGTACATAAAATCTAGACAATTGAATTGTCAAAACTCCTCATCTATCCTTAACTTCGTAATAAACATTGTTTATTTTCAATAAATGCCCCAGGATTACAAGTTGTTATTGAGTTAATTGATATATTGTGGTAAGATCTGAAGTGATTGGTGTAGTATACTTGTAGTACTTGTTTAGAAAGTCTGTGACAATGTGTAACATTCCCTTGTAATTGGGGTATTAAGAGTCTGAAATTACATGTATTGAATGATATTGCACAAATACAAAAATTCACCCCAATAAAAATAATTAGCAACTCAACAAAATATACATTGTATACAAAAGAAAGAATTTCGATATAATATTGTGTTGTGCTATGCTATGGAAATCCTTTGAAAGTAAAATTTGCAAGGTTATCAACCATTGCAAAGATAAACTTTTAGAACACTATTCCAGTTCTAAATGACTTAATGGCCCACTTGGGAGCTGGATTCAGCTCAGATATACATGTACTTACATATTATAAACATTTATTGAACTAAACTTTGGGTCAGTTTAAGCATTATTCAATGACCATGCGCATACATTATTAGACAAGTGAAAATAATGTCCTCAAGGATGAAGTCAAACCTGAGCACTTGATGAAGGAAATTAGTTTCGGAAATCTCTCAACTGTATTGTAGTCATGTCTTGTAAATTGTATTGATCACTTTGAAAGTGTCAAAAGTAGTTCAAATAGCATAGCATTGTCACACGGAAATCCATGAATGTGTTCTAACTAGAGTAGAATTGAAACGGAAGAACTTTCCATCAACTAAACCACAGGAGTGGAACAGAGTTTACATAAGTTCTAAAAGCTATTTGGGAAGTGGGATAACTCTGGGAATTTTTAATTGTGAAAAAAACCTGAAATTGTGGATACACAAGCCCCATAGAATTATATTGATTGAGGTTCATACTCATAGAAAGAATAGTGTATTGATGCAAAAATAGGTCTCTCTTGAATAGCTATGATTATAAATGTTTTGAAATTATTTTTACTAATTGTCTGTCATAATTATTTACCTTCATAAACCATCTGTGTGTTTGCTTTTGCTCTACCTGAAAGTCTTTGATATGCAATGATGTATTATACAGATTACATTAGAGATATAGCTTTGTGCTATGCAAGGTCAATTGCAAAATGAAATAAAGGTCATACAGTACCTTTAGAAATGGATTAGTTTCACTGTGCAAATTATTGAGAAAATTTGGACACGATATTCAGGTTGTATGTTCAATTGGCATTTCAAAATGAAATTCAAGCTAGATAAAAGGAATAATTTTTTTTTGTCTATGGCATTTTTTCAAGGATATGACTAATATTTGAAAAAAATCAGAAGAACCACATAATTATCAGTCTTTATAACTAGGAGAAACTGTCTTGCATCCAGAATATTCACTCTTATTCACAAAAGATTGTATAACATGCTACTTTAAATAGGGACCGCAGACCATTTTTAAAAAATTATAGCATTAACTTACTTAAGGTATCACCTAAAAGGCATTTCAGTGTAGATTACAAAATTTTTTTAAAAAATGAAAAATATGCATTTTTGACTTAGTTACAGTCATTTTGATAACTTCAACAATGGCCGATTTTTAGCAGCTTATTGGCCACAGACTCATGACCTAGTAAAAAATTCAGGAACTAAGTTAGGTCTTTTTTATTCTCTCTGATTCATACCTAGGGATATGGGCAATGGGTTAAAAATAAGACAATTCATGCAAATATTTATTTTAGTAG
>JAVSBT010225974.1:0-13084 GCA_033118115.1 Pharyngocirrus eroticus | reverse complement strand
GAATATGAGCGCTATACAAATGAGCAATACAATACAATGAATATAACAAAAAATGTACAGCGCCTTTGAGCATGTTTGCATATATGAAAAGGGCGCTATAGAAATGTTTAGATAATAATAATAATAATAATAATAATAATAATAATAATAATAATAAAAATATGAATGAGTTTCTTTGGTTCTCTGCGTAAGCAGTTGAGTCTGAAATTAAGTTTTGAATTGAATTGAATTGAAATTGAATATAAACAGATTGACTTCAAGTCACCTCAAGTCTTTTAAAAGATTATGAATCTATCTTTTAAGTCAGAGCAAATCTTGACAGAAAAATTGACAAAGTAAATGGGTCTTTAAAGTCCTATATAATTATGTGGATATTTTTCTTTTCAGGCACAAGACCTATATGTCAGCATGGCAATTAATTCACCAGCTGAAAGACTAAACCTGCATTCAATATTATTAAAAGGGTTGAAAGCACTGGTCAACTCACAAGACTATCCCTTTGAGGTCCAGGTGAAATATCTCAGTGATGTCATAATGTATCAGTATCTAACACGGTCAGGTAATGCATTGTCAACATTAATCTCCCCCCCCCCCTTTTCCGCACCATGTGTAATAATATACAACATTTTATAAAATCATATCAAAATAATGAATACTGCAATGTGAATAACAATATGCCTTTATCTCTACTCTAGATAATTGCTGGTTAATGCATGACACTATCAGAATTTTGAAAGTTTACGTAAATATTTTAGGCATTGCAGGGGATTCCCTTCCTCTCAAGGACTTTGTAATCCCTATTGAATACTGGCTGGCCACTGCTGAGACCATTGCCCTATGTAACCAATGGCAAATGATCCCATTTGTGATCCAGGAAGGGAAGTTGTTTGAGCCATCAGAAGACAAAGATGTTATAGGAGATCTGGTGTCTGCAGATGCTTTTGAATGGCTTGAATTCAAGGAAAAACTTGTTATACAAATACTGATGTTCACCCCTAATGTAAAAACTCTTTGGGAAAGCATGCAATTGGGGCCATTACATAGTGCTGTATATAAAGCCGAAACATCAGGTAGGACATTTTTATTAAAATAATTTGCAACATGTTATCCTGTACAAGAATGCTATTAAAAAAATTAATTGTAAGTATATGAAATAATTGTAATCATGATACATATACACGTAGTTGCCTTTCACCTAAACCTCGTCAACAACTTTATCATCATCATCATAATTACCAACCATCATAATTCACTTAAATTTTCCTGATGTCATCCCAGGATCAACACAGCTCCTGCAATTCCTTATGCAGCACAACACATACTCAGATCTATCAAGTATCCATGAATGGGACAGAAATGGATTAGGGATTTTACATTGGATGAGTCAATACTATCTAATGAATCCAGCTAAAGATCCAATGATTCAGAATCAGATCTATGATATCTTAGAGATGAGAGGAATGGATCCACTCTATCATGACAGCACGGGAAAGAAGGCCATCGAATACTGTAGAAGCTCGGATAGGACTTACCAATTATTAAAAGACTGGGAAAGAAGATTTAAAGAAACTCAGAAAGGTAAGTACAGTGAAAATTGATACACTCGTCTGACTGGCTGGCTGGCCACCGGCTGACCGTATGACAAACATAATGAATAACAGGGGAGTAACAAAGGAATTCATTATTTGATTCAAACTTATTTGATTGTTCTGTTAATGAAAACTAATTCATTATTTCATCTATTTATTAATTAATTAATTAATCAATTCATTCATTCATTCATAAATGCATCAATCCATTCAATCAATTATCAAAGAACAAAAAGAAATGTGACAAGGGTAAGCAGTGGAAGGTTCCATCTCTAGAAATCAAATGGGTTTCATCATCTTTCACTACCAAATCAAATAGATTGATTGACAGAATAAATGCACAAATAAATGAAGAATTGATCAATTTATTTAATTAGTTAACATTGTGGAATCCGTCTCTGAAGAAACCAACACATTGGAAAGGACTCCAACCTCTTCAAAACAGGAACCTGCTTCTGAAGATGGTAACACACAAATAAGCACACAACATTCAGCGACAATACTACACACATGATGGAGCCACCTAATGAAGAAAAGAAAATAGACAAAGTGGTACCATTACAAACAAAAGGTAGACCGCAAGCAGACTTCTGTCATGACTTGTTTAATTTTTAAATTCTTCATTTGTCCTTGTTTGTTTGGAACTGAACTATCCCATATGCATATTATTTCACTTCCTCATTTCAGAAACAATACAAAAGATCTCTTTGGAAGAAATGTGTGAATATCTAAATGAAATAGAACCTCTTGGGCAGGAGCGGGGTAAAAAATCTAAGAGTCACAGGCACAAAGTTAAAAAACAGAATGAAAAGACTGCAAACTATCTAGACATGATAGTGTATCATCTGTTGGGTCTAAAGAAGAAAAGTCAATTTAACGAGGGTAAGTTTTTGTGCTGTGGATATCAAAGCTAGTTTTATTCATCCTTTACTATTCTTCAATATCATTTAAAAAAGCACCTAGGCTACTATTCTGTGTAACATATGACCTGGTATGAATATGTTAATTCTAGCTTGTCAAAATGGTTGAAATAAAAAGACACTATCATTAGATTTGATGTGTTTGCTAATCAAAAGGTCCGAAAAAGAAATGTTTGCTATTAAAATCATTGACTATTGTGGAGATTGATTTATCTTTTTTCTCCTCTCCAAAATGAGTATGAGATTGGCTGATCTCCACAACATGTGACTTAGTACATTCAAGGATTAACTGTGACTCCACCAACTAACAAAATACTGAGAAAAGCAGATCCCTGTTTGTAATAAAATGAAATCAAACTTTAACAACAGTTTTGAGATTGAAAAAAATATTTTAATCAAGATTAAAAACTGCAGATTTAATTTCCAATTTAATTTATAATTAGTTTTGTTGGGACAATAAGGAAACTATGATGAATAACACTTTTTTTTCAATTTTCTTATTTTCAGATATTGATATCCCTCTGTGTGTGCTTAGTGTTAAAAGTGATTTCTTGAAAAATATTCTGGAAAAAGTCTCCAACAATTGGAAAGTTACATATCAGCTGTTGAAGGCCTACAAAAAAAATAATGCTGGTGCTGCAAACCAAGATGATTTTGATCAATCAATCTGTTCAAAAATATCTTTGAAAACATTTGTAGATGGTCTAAGGGTTAACAGAGGGAAATATGAGGAGACATATTTGAGACTGATGATTGAATTTCAAGCCAAAGATAAAGATGCCGCTGCACATTTAGCAATGGAAAAGGGTCACTTTGACCTCATTGATTTATTTATTTACAGTGGGGTCAACCCTGGGGTCATTAGAAGCTATCGACATGCTACAACAATTTTGACACACAGTGCCTTGAAATATGGATTGGAGGAAACCAATAGTAGGTTATTGAGTTCTATTACATAGTCGTCATCAGGATATTTACCCATACTGAAGAAAATAAACAGAAAAAATCCTATAGACTTAGATTACCCCTTTAAGGATAACTGTCCCTATATTTGTGATGTATAGACTAATACCCTGATGATGAAATAGGTAAAATATTTCTGATGTATAGACTAATACCCTGATGATGTAATAGGTAATATATTTGACATTCTGCAGTTCATGACTTGTAGATGTTCTGTTTTCCATAAAAGAGTTCCTGTGTTTGAATCTATATTGATAGTTTGCAGTGATTTTGAAATTGTATTGCTTTGCCATATCAAACATCTTGATATTGTTAATTTCCTTTCCATTTTTACAGGCACCTTAACCCTCTTGAATGAAATGCTGAAACAGTTCCAACAGAAACCAAATGATTACAAGGAGTATGACCCTGACATTCAAGATGAGAACGGGGATACTATGTTGCATATTGCATCCAGATCAGAGTCAAAACTATCATTAAAAGCTGTGAAAATGTTACTTGAATATGATGCAGACCCAACCTCGAAAAACAACAAAGGTAAAATTCCTTTGAAATACCTGAATAGTGACGATGAAAAACGGGACACAATGAAGAAAGCACTTAAACAAACCAAATATATGGGACAAATGAAGGAAGACTCTAGGAGCAAAATCAGGAAAATGCTATCTGATCTAGATGTGACCCAGATAACACCTGTGAGCTTTGCACAATATAATGACAGTTCCACAGATGAGGATAGTGATGATGAAGAAGTTGACGGGGAAGATTCACAAGTAACACAATTTGATGCTTCAACATTTGATAAATTACCATGGGACGTTGAAATCTCAGATGAAGCTTTTAAAGTTCTTAAAAGTAAGAGAAAAAAGAAGAAAGTTATTCAGAATTTCCTTCAACAAATAAGGCTTCTGACAAGTGGGGAATGGAGAGTCACAAACATGAAAAGGCTCAAAGAGGTTAAAGAAATAGAACTTTATGAGGTCATACTTGATAAAGGAGCAAGCATTATTTGGGAATGTGCAATAACCTCTGTACTGAAGCCAGACACTGTTGCAGAGGGGAAGGATGGAGTTGCAGAGGGGAAGGATGGAGTTGCAGAGGGGAATCAGGAGGATATCCAATCACGTCAAGAACAAATCAAAGAGACACTCCAATATAAGCAAGTGATTAGGATATGGGACATCATTGTTAATCCTGATGATTTGACGGGAAGAGTCACAAAGATACAGGACTTATATAAAACAAGGAAAGCTTGTGGGAAGAAAATTAGATTGCAAAAACCACCTACATTGAGACGTTTTGAAAATAATAAACGAAGACCAGTTAGTTTCACTACAGCTGCGAGTGGTTCATTTGAAACCAAAACATTTATATTCTACTCAGCACTTGAATTAGAACAATCACAGAGCTCTTATTTGAAGTGGTTCCCCACCCTGTCAGATTCTTTTGTCAGTGATCTTATTCATGACACTACCTGGTACCAGTCAGCAAGTAAAGACAGTACTATCAATGATGATAATCACAATGGAGTGAAGAAAGATGATCTTCCTATAGAAAATAGTCTAGAAGAATGCAAAACAGATGGAAGAGAATATGATTTTACAGAGCAATTTGATGGATCAATGTTTGATGATTTACCATGGGAAGTTGAATTCACAAATAAAGCTTGGAGGGTTTTGAAGAACAAAAAGACTGAAAGACAGATTGTTAGACAGATCCTCATCAAAACCAGATGTCTTGCTAGTGGTGAGTGGAGACAACCAATGGTCAAGAGGCTAAAAGGGGTAAAAGAAATGGAACTTTATGAAATCAGACTTGATAAAGGAGCAAGAATTATTTGGGAATGTGCAATTGCCTTTTCACCAAAGCAAACTGCAGGACGAAATAGGAATGTTGGTCAAAGAAACTGGGTCAAAAATCGCATGTACACACAGGTGATTAGAGTATGGGACATCATTCTGTCACATGACAAATTGTCAAGAGGCATAAGGAAGATACAAGTTTCCTTCAAAGAAGGACGGAAGAGCCTTGTCAACTGTCGTTTGAAAGGACGGAGTACTAAGAAAGGTTTTGGAGCAGCACCAGTTATATTCTCTGAAGCATCTGCAGAAGATGGGGATGACATATTCATATATTGTCCACCAGCTATAACCAAAAATAAACAGCCCCAAGTTCTAAAGATGTATTCTCTGACATCTGCAATGGTAAACTATGCTCTCCATGACTCTCAAATCCCAATAGAGTTTCCATTTAAAGAAACTGAACTTGAACATGACATCATCAAAATGAAACCATCTCACAATGAACCAATCATATTACACGGAAGAAGTGGTACGGGAAAAACTACCTGTTGTATGTACAGGTAAGTAATGTAAAGAAAATGCAAGAACCTTATTTCTGTAAAAAATCTTGTCCTCTGTAGCACAGTAAGAGTTTTGGTGAAACCATATTTTCAACAAATCTGATACTTTTATTAAGACATTTTGGACCCAATATATCGTTGGTGTTAGGCCCACTTTAGCTATGAGGTGACATCACTCAAATTTGACATCACATCTTAATGGTCATGAATTTCAAAATTTTTGTGAATTTTTTGTATTAACAAATCAGTTTATTTAATTCTGGGTTATACATTTTGTGTTTATTTTTTGTAGGTATTTTGTCAAATCTCAAAATGTGTAATAAAGTTGATATGAATTGCAGCTTATTAGGCCTTAAAATCAACCATTTAAAGCTTCCCTAGTCTGAATAAATGCATGCCAAATGCATAGGGCACGTACGCCTAACAATGCCTGAAGCAATGATTAAGACAACTACAGGCATTTATTACCAGGCATTCTTCATGCATCTGGCATGCATTTATTCAGACTAGGGCTACTTTTCTAGTTCCAAAATATGTAGTGAAAATAGTAGAACAAATAGAAGATTAAATTTGAAAAACTCCTCTTGTATCCTTAACTTGCTGTATGGGCTGTTAATGGAAAATGAATTAAAGGAATGAAGGGGTCGGAAAACTTTACATTTTGTTGTCATCAAAACAACCAAGTAAATGTATCTTTCCAGTCTACAAGCTAAATGTCTTAACCACAATATCAGATAACATTGTAATGCATAGGAAAACTGGTATCTCAGACCGGTCAAACGACATTAAGCTTACAGACTGTTTCAGTAAATAAACAAATTTATAAATTATTTCAATAAGAAAAAAGAATACACTATTAAGGTTCTCTTTTGGTTCCATTTTACAAAATGGTGAAGTATTGGAGAAATCATTTTAGGAAGTCATAGCTGATCTTATTTTATTTGCCATAACTTTCAGAATGTGGGCTCAATTTGTGAGATATTGGACAACCTTTTCACTCAACTACCAAATAGACCCCTTACTACAAGTATCAGACACAAATTCCAATTCACACGGTTAGTTAAACTTTTCAGAATGTCTTATGTGTAAACAGGGATAAAGTCAATAGTATTTTTTTAACTTTTGAATTTCTTAGCCAGTCAAAAGTCCAAAATAATATAATTGATATTAGAAATGTATTGTTCTAATTTTGATTATGTTGAATTATTCCAACTCTAAACACTACAAGCAAAAGTGGCAAAAATCTATGGAAATTGTTTTGATCTTAGATAATATACAAAACATTAAAGGCAAAACATTATAGCCTTTTTAAAATAATGTCTTTGCTCACAAATCAAGATATTTTCTTAAGTATCTAATGCATTAAGAAGAAAATATTATTTTCTATCCCTCTTAATGTAAAGATGGCAACACTGCTCACTTGCAGCAAGTCTTCATCACAAAGAATGCCATCCTATGTAGAGCTGTTAGAAAGAACTTCCAAGGGTTAAGTCATACTCTTCCAGAAGCAAAGCATTACAAAGAAAAGGGAGATTCAAAAGTACCTGAAAAGTAAGTGAAATGTTAAATGTCTTTAAAAAAAACATGTAACGCATCTACGCTAGACAATATCCAATACAAATTATTGCAATATTCCAGTTTAATAGATATTTTATAATGGTTGTAACTTGTTTTTTAAAGAATGGGTGACAGGGTTGGGTGAGGGGTGGAAAAGGGGGTGCAATCCCAAATTCCCAGAAAATAAAAACCATATGAGGATCTTTCATTGAAAAACGTTTGAAAACAGAAACAAAAGAACTGGTAAAAAATCAGATAATTTATGTTGTTTAGCGATGCAGTCCTATACTAAAAGACATTGTGTCAGCTATTGACTTTACTTTATTTATTTCTCTTTTTGTTGTCCTAGATTCCAAGACATAGATTTTAGTTTCTATCCATTGTTTCTGACGTCCAAGCAATTCCTTTTGATGTTAGATGCGTCTCTTCCTGGGAGACCCTTCTTTTTTAGAAGAAAAAATGGTGAACTTTTTGAGGAAATAGAAAACTGGACAAATGGAAATGAGATTTCACTTTTCATGTCCAGTGAAGATGAACAAATTACAGATAATCCACATACAGACAAAAAACAAAAGCCGAAAAAAAGCAAAACTACCAGAAGAAAAGACATGGAGAAACGAAGAATTACTTATGAGGTTTTTGTGGATGAGTTGTGGCCACAGTTTCATAAAGCTAGAACAGCATTCAAATGCCACCCTTCACTGGTCTGGGAGGAAATTTCTTCTTTTATAACAGGGTCATTTGAGAGTTTGGAGAAGGAAAATGGATTTTTAGATAAAGAAAAATATACTGAACTTGGACAGAAGAGGGCACCAAACTTTCCTGGAAACAGAGAACTTATCTATAACTATTTCTTAAGGTATCAGAAATTAAAACAAACCATGAATTTGTTTGATGACGGTGACTTTATTTACAACTTGTATTGCAGACTTCAAAAACTAAAAGAGATTGACTGGAGAATCTCGGACATATTTGTGGATGAAACACAGGATTTCACTCAAGCAGAACTTTGGCTTTTACTCAATGTGTGTGAACATCCAAAAGGAATGTTTCTGACAGGGGACACAGCTCAGTGCATTATGAGAGGAATCTCATTCAGATTTCAAGATCTCAAATCATTGTTCTTTGATCCAAATTCCGAAAAAAAACTGCAATTGTACCAACTGACCCACAATTATAGGTCACATTCAGGTATACTTGACCTTGCGGCAAGTGTCATTGACATTATGCTGACCTTTTTTCCAACTTCCTTTGACAAAATTGAACGGGATCAAGGACTTTTTTCAGGTCCTCAACCAGTCCTTGTGATGGCCAATAGCTTTGAAGACCTTGCCTCCATTTTGACCAAAAAAAGTAAAAGTTCAGAAATTGAATTTGGCGCCCACCAGGTGGTGTTAGTGTTTGACAGCCAAGCTAAGGCAACTCTTCCTGTGGAGCTGAAAGATGCCATTGTCCTGACAATCTTTGAATCCAAAGGCCTTGAGTTTAATGACGTACTGCTCTATAATTTCTTCAAAGACTCACAGGTTTGTTTCTAAAATCAAAGAAATTTGTTGAGTGTTTTCAGTTAATTTAGTGAGATATTAAATCATATTTAACTTTAGCTTGAAGAGTATGATAAATAATTTTATGTAAACTAGAAGTATATGAATGCATGAAATTACATTGCAGAACTATAGTAACACTTCTTATTTGTATCATCTTTTTAAAATTTTAAATGCAACCTCAGTATATACAACCAGCCATGAATTTGAATAAAATTTAAAGAAATATTTTATTTTTAAGTTTTGTACCAACCATGTTATATATTTTGTATAAAATAAGAAATAAAACAAAAAAGAAAATAATTTTGCCACTGGGTTCAATTGGGGGGTGGGCTTTGAGCTGACGTGATTGATTTTTATAATTTGTTTTGGTTTTGATTTAGGCCAAGAAGGAATGGAAGTTGGTTACAAGTCACTTTGATGCCATCATTCAGGACAAGGACAGTACAGACACTCATTATGGTAGCCTGGTGGTTGCTGACCAAGGTAAAAATATAACAAATAATAACATTATTACCTCAGGAAAACAGTAAACAGATAGAATATAATATTTCAATGGTAATTGTGCAAACTTGTTACAAGAGCTTTCAATCTCAATTTTAATTTTGTTTTGATGTTTTATCTGAAACAGGCAGACAGACATCAGGGCTACAAGGATTTGACGAAAGTAAACATAAAGTGTTGAACTCTGAACTCAAGCATCTTTACACAGCCTTGACCCGTGCCAAGAACAAAGTATGGATCTTTGATGAGGACAAACATGCAAGACAACCAATGTTTGATTATTTCACAGCTAGAGAATTGGTAAAAAATGCCAGTATACAGGACTTACAGTCTGATACAGGTAAGACTAAAACTAAATATTTTAAAGGCAGGTTTACATTGAGTTGTTTGTAAGTAACTGTTTAGTTGCAAATATTTGAAGCATTTTAGAAGTCTGAAATCTAAACACGGTTGAGATTGTAAAGTCTTGTTTGAAGTCTATTGACATATCTTTTTAATTAAAGGGATTATTTTTCGACCCATAGGCATTGCTGCATGTCCTCCAACTTTAAACTTTTGCAACTTTTTAGTCAGTATAAACACATTGACTTCAAGTCTTTCAAAAAAAAATTGAATTTGTTTTTCAAATGTTGCAGGTCTCAAGGATGAGATCACATTGGAGACATCTACACCAGCTGAATGGGAAGAACAAGGAGACAAGCTGTACAAAGAAGGGCTGTTTGAGTCAGCTAACACATGCTACAGAAAGGCAGGAAACAAAATCAAAGAGAGAATATGTAGGGCACATGAAAGAGTAAAAAAGACTAAGAAGTGAGTATTACAGTTTGATATCATATACATCTGTATATTATGATGAAAAATTGTGATATTGAATTCAACATAGTCATCCATATAAGACATATGACCTATTCTTTATAACTTTTCTATGAAAAAACAACCACATATTATCCCTTGTTTGTTTCTGCTTTAAAATCACACGCCTATTTCTATATTTATGTTTAGCCTTGGCAATGAGGAAAGAAAGGATGAATTCTTGTTCATTGCAGAGGAGTTCCTGAAATCTAACATGCTTGTAGAAGCATCACAATGTCTTCAAAATGCAAAAGAAACAGAGCTAGCAAAGGAAGTGCTAGAAAAACTTGAAGGTAGGTTTCTTAGAGGTTTAGACAAAAAAGTGATTTATTTTTATTTTATTTAATGATGTTTCATATCTCAAATTGCCACAAGGACATTCTTGCAATATCTCTTTGACTTTCATGTAGATAATCAACAAAGAGAAGATCCACAAAACATGGGTTCAGACATGGATACAGAAGATGAAGAGGAAAAGGGAGAGGAAAACGAAGAAGAGAACTGATGAATGATGAAAACTATTTTCTAGAATCTTTCTGAAATAACAATCTGTATATTATTTATATAGCATAAGGAATAGTACACATGAACAATGATTCCAGTTGCTATAGGAATACTTACCTGTAATAGATCTGTACGGCCCTGCTAATAACCCCTTTGAAAATACACAATGATAGGTAACCACAGTTTAAGTGTATTTAGAAACCATCAATAAGGGGTAAGTGTGTGGGAGAAAGAAATATGAATCCATTTTTACACACAGTTTCCGCTCAAGCAACTGAAAATGATACACAATCAAAGAAGTTAACGGTGTGTTGTTGTTTTGAAGGGTTTTTGTCGCATATCTCACTAGACCTACTTTGAAACTGTATTTGTTAAGATTTTTTAGCTTTTTGTTTTATCAAGTCTAAAATTAATTGTGAATAGCTTATTGTAGAAAATATAAATACATGTTGGCAACTTTTCTTTTTGTGGTACATGGTTTGAAAAATTGCCCTGTACCTGGTACTCAATTAGCCATTTTTATGTAAAGTAAGTAAAGTAATATGTTAAATAATGTTTGTTTGAAGACAATTATTATAAAAGTATAACCCTGCTTGACACTACGTACCAGATTATTATAGGTACTTTGCAATCTTCATTTTTTAAATTTTAATCTTAAAATCCATTGATTGATTGTATGATTTTATATAATATGTGTTTAGAAATGAACCTTGTAATTTATCATGTTTGTTATTCTATAACTTATAACCGTCTGGACCTTTTGAGATTGATCACTTATTATCTATCATAGAAATACAAAGATATTTCATAGAAGACATAGAAGAAGAATATATTTGTCAAAAAAATCACAAAAAGATATCCTTGTAATTTCTTACTCTTTTGTTATTCTTGGCACCAGAATTGAACCCTGCCCAGAATACATGTGTAGACATTTAAACAAAAATGTCTATATCTTTATTGAAGATTGTAACTTGAAAAGGTTAGAAGATATTTTATAAAATTGTAGAACCTACGGATTAGAATTAATACAGTAATTTCATATTAATGACATAATCAAAAAGGGATTTCAACATTGTTTATTTTTTAGAAAAAAGTAAGGAAAGCCAACATTTAATACAATCTGTTTACTAATCAATGTTCTGCAATCTGTTCATTCCCTTCTCCAAGGACTCGCTACTTTGCGATCTGAGAACTCTTTCACCCGTAACGGAAGTAAAAACCTGTACCAAAAAATGACATCATTTAACCCTTGGCATGTGACGCCCACTTGCCAGCTTGCTATTGTGAATTTCGTCTCGCATCATTTTTGATTCTTGACTTTGTTTTGGCTACTGGAACCATTCAAAGATCACGATTCCTTGGATTTTTGAAGGGAAACTTTTGCGACACAAAGTTGACAGACGACTATTTTCTCCATTCTTCATGCTACTGTGTGCAAACCTAATAAAACAACGCCCCGACCCGTGTATAGCACGAATATAACCCAAGGTAAGATATATTTCTGTTTGAATACGTTTTATTTTATTTTATCATTTAACAAACATTTTAGTGTGAGTTTACATCAGGAAATTATTATAATTATAGCCTTTACTCAAGAGATCTCAATACGGTCATAATTATTTCTTTATTCTGAAAAGTATGGCTAGGCTTGGATTTAAATATAAAATACAGTGATACAATAGAGTAAGAACTTGAAACTGAACCAATATGCAAGGAAAAAGTTTTAGCTGATATTGTTGTTGAACAGTTAAACAAAATGGTATTGTGATTGATTACAATTGATGTTTGCTTTCCAGATTTAACTAGTAACGAAAAAACAAATAAAATGGCCACAGCTTTTCCAAGTGATGAGAGCGGTGCAGTGCAGATCTATGACGTTGTCACCTGTTTTATTTGTAAAGAACACACCAGCTCTCAACTGATACAACTAAACTGTTTCCATATTTGTCATAAGAGTTGTCTGAAGAGGTCACTAAGGAAAACAAGACAAAAATCCACATTCAACTGCAGTGAATGCAAGACTACAAGTCTGGTCCCAACAGATGGGGTGGAGGGATTTCCTGATGAATCAATGCAGTATAAACTGAAAGAAATAGCCACACTATTCTCTAATTCACCACCTCCTTGTAACATTTGTGAAGGACTCCGAAAAAAAAAACTCAGTAAAAATTATTGCATTACTTGTAAAATGCATCTATGTTCGAATGATACAAAGAGACATGCATTTCAAAAAGACCACAAAATCATAACAAATGATGAAATTCAAACTGAGCAATACCTACCAAGAAT
>JAVSBT010225863.1:2534-13089 GCA_033118115.1 Pharyngocirrus eroticus | reverse complement strand
TATATGTACATGGACAAAAATTGCTTCAGAGGGAATGTAGACACTTCATGGAAAAACTGCTGTCCTTATACATTAACTCGGTCTCAATCCCTGAATACTTAATTGGATTTAGATTCAAAACAATTTGTACGGTTGTTGGTTGACCTTTACATGAGAGGGGAATGTTGTTTTTTATTTCACTTTTAATGAAAGTTTTGGTACATCGAGTAAAGATTTGACAAATCCTTAAGGTCATATCCTTTTGATCTGGTAAAGATTCAACCTTGTATTGTAATTTCACCAATAGTTTTATGTTAGAAGACAAAATCACCTTATTTTTGTTTATTTAAAGAAGAAGAATCTTCTAAATTCAATTCCAAAAATCCTTTTAACTCAAGATGCCTCCCATTTTTTTCAATCTACTTTTACGCTGAGATAAATGCCCCTTTTTTCCACCTCACTTTAATTTTTTCAAGCTACGTGAGTAGGAGTTGTGCTCAGCCTGGAATGAATGAATGAATAGACCAAAGTTTTTCTTTCTGTCCACTAGAAAGCCTTTGAAGGAAGATGCTCTTGTACACTTGTATCAAGCTAATATGTCACATTTTCAATCTACATTGCCTTTCAGGTCTCTGGCCTTTCTCAGTTTCTATCTGGAGTAGATAGAACTTGAACACTTGTTTCACTTAACTTTTAGTGCTTCTTCGTGCAGAGAATTTTGAAGTGAGATAAAATCTAGTTTGGGGGCTTTTCTCGTTGATATGGATAGCCCCTTTTTTTTCAGTGCAATTTGTCAAGAATTTTTGTCCTGATTGAGACGTGCAGTAAGATAAAATTGTAATTGAGAAAATGTATCTTTGAGACAATTTTGAAGACATTTTTTAAGTAGGATGGTCTTTTTACGAGAAAATCTAAACTTAGATTTTGAAAAGTAAAACTCATCTATTTGGTGTTATTTTCTACTAATCAACACTGTGAGTGAAAAAGACCAACACTATTAGTTAGTGATCTATTGGTACCAATATATTTAGTATTGGCACCACTTGGCCACTCTATATCACTAACAACCCTAAACATTGCTACTTGTTCTGACAGTGACAGTGACACCAAATCTGTCTATTTATGTGGACACTTAACCATTAGCAGAAAGAAATTTTGAATCTGGGGCAATGAATGGTAAAAATAATGCATACAGAATTATTCCAAGAAGTACACAAGTGACACTTTGGTTGAATACAAATGATTCCCATCATGCATCATGATTCCCATAATGGATCATGTAAACAGATCAACAGATTGGCTTCCTAAAGGATGAAGTGTACATACAAAAATGAGTCACCTGTTCAAATATAGTCAGGCCCAAAAGTGGAAAAGCCACAAATAAAAACAGAAATAATTAATAATAATAATAATAAATACAATATTTATATAGCGCCTATCTCTAGCTACATTAGAGGCTACTCAGAGGCGCTTCACCTGCATTAAAAAAGTATATGGTAAATATGGCTGTTTTCAAGTGTTTTAGTTTGCGAAGATATTGTAAAAAAGAATTATGATGTTTAGTTGTTAATGATATTTGGTGGTAAAATGGCATCAACACTAGATATGATGGTATAAAAATATTACTTTTCTGTGTTGTCAATTAATATCCACTCATCAACACCATTTATGAAAAACTTTAACTAAGTATGCAATAGCTCCACATTTTTTACTACTCTCTTAAGATGTTTTATTATTTACTTAAAACTTTTAACTGGATTGGTTTTCAAAACTGGTCAAACTTCCTATATACGTCTTTGTAACTGTATTTTTATTCCTTTCTTCTACAAGCTAGTGGCTAACTTTAGTCTCTTGGTGAAATGGAATTGTTAACATTGTTGCATGCTTCAAGATCCATTCTCTGTGACATTTGAAAGAAAACCTATTCTTTCTGCTGTCTGTATTTGGCATGTTGTTGTACCCTTCACAAAATAACAAACTATCCAATTTCCTAAAAAAACCCTGCTAAAATGGCCTTATTCAAGAAATATACAACAAATTTAAGATGATGGTTTCATGGTTTAAGGCAGTTTTTGGTCACACCAGTAGAATTGTTGATACCATTGCAGATATTTTCTGATCCTAATGTTACTTGATTTATAATGTGATGTAGAGCTGCTTTTATTACATTTTTAAAAAAAGAAAGATGTTTTTGTCATATTTGGATATAAACCATAAAATGTTGGATTTAGTGTTTTCCTTAAGGCATTACTCCTAAAAATAAAAATTTGGTCAGGTAGAAGGATTAAGTGGCAAATAAATGTTTATGTTAAAAAAACAATGTGAGCAAGCAAGAACTATGACCCACCTCTAGGGGCAGATTTATTCTCAAGAAACATTACTCTGATAGGCATTTAAAAGAGGCCATTACTTGTGAAAATGATACAGTCGGTCTAACAATAATCTTGGTCACTGGAATGATATCGTAAATGCTATCGTTGGCTAATATTCACTAAAGTAAAACATATTAAGGCGAGGGATTTCCTTGGCTAATTGTGGATTTCTGTGTGGTTTCTCAAGGGAATGATAGAATAAACCATAATAAGCCTAAAAAATGAAAGTCATTATTTTGTTTAATCATTTACTACTTGTGGTGGTGTGCAAAGCAAAGAAAAATATAGGATTATTTGTGATTTGTTTTGTAACCTAGAGTGAATTTAGAATGTCACTTATTTTGGCCTGTAGGGAGCATAAAAAATAGGCAAAAAAGCTTGATGAACACATTTTGAAATATCTTTTCTTTCATAAAAGGGTGATGGCTTTTGTATTTGTTTGTATGGAAATAGATATAAAACAGTGATATAAATGCTTTTATTCGTTTGGAAAATGTGTACATACAGGATAAGCTTTTCTCCCACGGGGCCCAATTTACAACAGCTTAAATAATACATAAAAGTTATGTCTTAGTTTATAAACAGCCTAGGTTGCCCTGTAAAAAGTTTAAATACTATGGACCAAACGTTAGCTAGTAATCCTCTAGGCCTCCAGGGGGATTGCCCTATTTTGGGGTTCAGGTGTTGTAGTTAGACTGCTTGATGAAGGCAAATTTGACAAACTACAACCGTTTTAGTGAATCCCGTGAGAAGACATAACACCAAATATCAATGCATCTACAGTCACTCTATGACATCAATCAAGTCGCTCAGAGCTCAGATGCGGGCAATTAAGTAAAATAATCTGAAATGGATATTGGTACATAAAAACTAAAACCCATGTCATCCAATAGATAGATTGAATTATCTTCTAATAAACCTGAGTGTGAAAGGTAATTGAAATGTCATGGAGTACGAGATGATTGCTTTTTGATTTGACCTTCAAGTGTCCCCAAGGTGCCATTAGGTTTGAAAGACAGTAGACCATATGGAACAATATATCCCATTGGTCATCTATATCCAAAATGAATGTTAATGTACAGAAGAAATTCTTGACCTGTGGGTAGGTAGCTTGTTTTTTTACTGGATACAAGGTGGCCTAATGGATAAGGTAGTGGCCACTAAAATTAGCCATAATCTCTCTAGTGTGGTCCCAGGCCAAGGCAACATGCTATGTCCTTGAGCAAGACACTTGACTCTATGTCACTTCAGTTTCCCCTACTGTAAGATGAGGTATGACTGTCAATAAAAAGAATTTCAAATGTACCATGTATGGCACATATTATATGACAATTTAAAAATGCAAATCATTCCAGTTTCACTGAGCAAAAACACTTTGAATTATTTAATTCACAACTAAACTTATTTTCAAAAAGTTCAAAATTTCATCTATTCTAAAACACAAGGAAATGTATCTAGAGCAGAGGGGGGAATTCACTTAGAAAATCAAAAGGAATTGCTTAAAACAAGGGAAAGGCTAGAAATAAATGAGGAATAAGGGCAAATCCCTTCTTTTTCCTGGTAGGAAGAGTACTCACTCTGGGCATTATATCTCTGTTTGGCAATGTATCTGTCCTACTCAATATTACCTAACAAACACTTGAAAGTATCTCTACTTTATCAAAAAATATTGGTTATGTTTTGCATTTGCTCAATTGTCCAAAAAAAGGACCAAATTTGTAGTTCAATTAAAAACTTCACACGCTACGACCGAAGGTAGTTAGAATTAGACAAAAAATCTGTTACTAAAATCTAATTAAAACTATGACTTTTTTTTCATAAAACAGGGTACTTTCTATAGTCTATAAGAATGGCATTATGCCCCTTGACCCTACCTTCTGTAATATAAGAACTTCCGAGAAGAAGGGGATTGACTTGCCGTAATTGGAGCTTACCATCCAAGAAAACTTCAAGCTGTTGTCTGAGATAGCCTCAGTGACTTAAAGATAGTGTTTTCTGAGAAACATCCTAGAATATGTCTATAAGATTTGCCCCAAGAGACCCTGTCTACTTTTATTCCCGAGTGTTACTTTGATAGACGCAAAAGCAGCAAGTTCCTGCCACTAGATGTGTAATTTGATATTTTTGAGGACTTAGTTGCCTCAAGAGACTTCTAATATTGGTGCTCTTTATCTTAACACTTTTATCCTGAATCAGAAGTTCATTTACTTTTAAGTTGCTTTTGGGTTCAACAGGAAATCCCTTTGGAATAGTTTGACAAGGGTTTAGTGGTACTAGTTATAATTAGCTGTAATGACGCAATAGTGTCATATATCCCACTTCTGTTCACTTTATTGAAAATCATTTTTTTCCTTTTTCTGACTCATCTTACCGTCATGTTACATTTGTCTGTACTGCTTCCTGTTCCATGGTATAGAATAAGTTGAAGACACAAAGTCTTTATTGCCCAGATTCTTTATTACTCAATTGTTCTAGAATGGCAGAATGGGAGGGCCAAATGAGGGGGGGGGGGGGACATGTCCTAAGATAAAAACATGTGACAACAATTTGGGATAAGCAGTAGTAGCCTGGTGGTCCTTCCATAGACATATCAGACTAAAGTTTGTTTTTACCAATAACAGGCGGTAAGGATCATATCTTAAATTTTGATGACATCATTATTGTTCAGTGGTATTTAGTAAAGCAATGTCTTGAGGATTAGCGCCCATAGTCCACATAAAAAAGATCATGAGTAAATGTTCCTTATTCCTCTTACACAATATAGAACAATGGGGCAATATAAAGTAAGTGTCAAGGACACACCATGATATCTTGAACTGGAAAAGTATCTACAGTTGCCACAATGTTGACCATTTTTAATTTTACATGATGCTTCAAGTTTCTTTTCTGCAAAATAAGCTTCCATGGCCCCTTATCAAGTCCTTCAATGAAGTTAAAAGTATTTTGATTTTGTTTTCCTTGTGGAAGTTCCTGGATGTAATTGAATTTGTCTCTGCCTATCTCCCTCACTATAGTAGAACGCCAATGGAATTAGCTCTGAATAAATACTCTCATTACCGTTCATCAAATAATTATACTTGAAAACCACTGAGGAATAACAGGTTAAAAGACATGTTTTTTCATCAATAGAATGGACAAATTTGACCATTACCCAGGGAGACGTATGTGAACTTTGTCAAAGGAAAGGTGTAGAGTGGTTTTTTTTGTACCAAATCCAGTCATGTTTTGTAGAGAAAAGGGCAGGAACTGGGCTCTCTTGTTGTTGTTGTTGTTGGAGGGAGGATTGTTTTGGAGAAAGAAAGTAGAAACTAGACTTGCTTTGTTATGATAATTGGCAAACCTGCAAAGTTTGTAAAGAGGAATTTCTTTTGCAAAGACTGTTGCATGCTTGATCAGTATGGCTGAAAACTAGTCTTTTTGGTCATAGTTTGCAAGGGGGGGGGGAGAAATTATCATCTTTTATTTTGTGACTGTGGTTATAAAGGAAAGGTCTCTTTAGGGGACCTGTTTGTCTCAGAGGTTGTTGTTTTTACATGTGGGAGTGTATGTCCAAAATTATAATTTTCAATGAAAAATAATGCTATACAAGTATATAGTTTAGGCTTTTAAAATTACTTCCTGACTTTTTATTGTATTTTTTTTAAATGTTTAATTAAGTGCAATTAAGTTTGAGTAACACCAAAGGATGCCCAAATGTATATTCTTTTGTAGCATTATATTTTGTTGAAAATGAAACCTGGGACATATGAAAAAAAAAACAAGCCCACTCAACTCAGAAACTATCTATCTATTTAGGTGGGGGATGGGAGGGGGGGGGGGATAAATAAAAGCCCACCATAATAGGGTATTGAAACTGTCATTATTGGTGGAAAGGTAACAGTTAAAAGATGAAACAAACAACTCGATGAGCATAATTATTCATAAGGAAAATTCATGCATGTATAGTTGTGAACCAATGGTAATTTATAACTGATGTAGGTCATCATGTGCAATATTGTTGGCCAATGAAAATGGACCTGCCTATAGCAATAAGCAGGGTGTTCAGCTGACGTCATAAATTATTTGCCTGCCAATCGTGTAAAAAAAAGTCAAAATTATAGCCATGGCAGATAACTCTTTCGTGATAAAACAATCTGTAAAATGTAAAAATAGCAATGATGTATAATGTGGCTTTTTTCCCTCTATCAATATTTAAAAAAAACTGTTTTTGCACTGCTTGCCTTTCACTCTCTGGTAGCAGATTAAAATATTACGGTCCTATTTGTATTGGTTTTATTTCTTTTAAATGAGACACAAGGCTGACATGTTCTGACAGTTGTTTAATTTACTGTAAAACATTCAAACAATGAAGTTAATATGTGACAACGTAGCTATCAAAATGCCTGCATATCTGGTGTATTGACTATTTCTTATTAAGTTCTGATAAATCCAAGCTGGTAAGTTAATCAGTGATTTTTCTATTTCCAATCCATGTTTCCATTTTGTTCTTGTTTGATAAGGTCTTCTAGCAAATCGTTCTATCAATAAAACATATCTATTAATGGGTTTGGCATGATGGCAATTGAATTCATTGGAATTAAGACTTGTGTATCTTTATTCAGATCAGGGCTTCAAAAGCAATAAAACTCTTACTAGATATTGCATGTGGTAAATGTTTGAAAAACTTATTAGCATCTAATACAAAATGATCTGCTTCTACATTTAAAGCTATGGAACCAGACTAGACTTGCTAATGTGGACCTGTCTACATTTTTATTTGTTTGTTGACTCCATTGGAAGATGGCACGTTTTCCCAAAGCAGGAAAGTTTTGTAGTATTAAAATCGTTATGTGCAAAGAAAGGCAAGAAAGAAAAGAGGATTTTCAGACCAATGTGTGGGAGAGAATAGAAAGGGTAAAGGGCTGATAAAATTATCTGTTGATATTCCAGTCTCTTCAATATGAAAATTGATCGTCACCATTCCCACTGTCTATAAGCCTATATGAATGAAAAGTTCTGAACTGCAGATTTTCAAATATATTACATATTCCATTTTGAACAGGCACTGTAACAACTCTAGCCTTGCATTGAATGCGGGTCGTGTCCGATGCAGGGAACTCCAAAAAGGAGGGGTAGAAGGTTTGGGTATCAAACAGATAGCTCAACTAGAAAATGGGTTCCTTTAAGTAAGTCCTCCTGAATAGCTTGTATGCTGGGGTTCTCTGTCTGTGTCAATATAAGAGCTTTGAATTATCATCAAGAGCTCACGGAGAAACAAAAAAAAAAATCCAATCACAACTGGATTTTTTTCAATATCTAGTATTTCTCTGACCCCATACTAGGGTCTGTCTAATGGCTAATGAACTTTTCTCTTTGCTGTCAAATCTCAAAGAATTATAAGGACAAATCAGATGTAAAGACATGTAGGATAAACATAATTGATGGAATAGCAGAATTGAAATGACAGACACAGAGAAATACCTCCTCCAAAATATCATTAGCAGCTATAAAAAGCTGGAGGATGAAAGAAAAAGGAGATAAAAAAACAGCTGGCCCAAGGCAGTATTTCATAGTACAACATGATTTTGTTTTAGAGAAAAAAAAATCTCCGATTGAGAGTTTCTGACAAAATGGTTTAGCCTTACTGTCTATGGGGAACTATTCGGGGGATTTTAAATTGTAGTTCTATGCAGAATCATTGTGGTTGTCCTTTTCTATTTTATTGAACAGTTTGTGGTAATGACAGGCATTTTCAAAAGTAGTTCTTAAGGGATTGCATAGACCTAGTTTTCCATTTTGTGAACAAGTTTGCATATGGCCCTAAAGACAATAAGGACAATTTACTACTCCTATATCAGTTTTTTATTAGAAGGATTCTTCACAATGCTTCACATTGGCTTATAAGACATAGTTTTGAAATGTTTTTAAGAAAATAATGCATTGTTTTGAATTGTATTGTATTGCTTCATGTTGTACTGTATTGGATTGTCTAGTATTTTGTATTAGATTGCATTGTATTGCATTATATTGTATTGTATTGTATTGTATTGTGTTGTGTTGTGTTGTATTGTAAACTGCCCCTGGTTCTTGATCTAAATACAGTTGAATTTCATCAAAGGAACAAAGCCGTAGATTCCATATTTTTTTCTGGGTATTTAAACAATTAATATCTTGTGATGTGTGTCATATACCTTTGTTTATTAAAGTTAGTCACTCATGTGAGATCATCTTGCCAAAATCCATCAAACAAAGAATTGTTTCTCAATAGGAAATATCAAACATTAAATGAGGTTTAGTGGTGAATATAACACATGTTTATAAATCAATGCTGTGAGGATCATTCAGGATTTTCTTTCCAAGTTGGATTAAAATAAAGAGGCAAAGATTTTTAAATCCATACCTCTGTATGTTAATCCAACTTAAAATTCTGATGTTTTCATTTTTTAGATACATGTACTTGTAAAATTATGTTTAGCTAAATGTGGATCATGAGTTTATTCAGGATTCATATAATATAAGCAAATGTGGCTTCAGCTATAATCTAGAGTCACGCAAGTGACAGAACATTTTGGTACCTATTATTTATCAGGAAATACTGAAGTTCCTTCAAATATATGAAATACGAACACTTATTCCAGTGGAGTGGATAATATTACTGCTTTCTGTAGATAGCCTTGTAAATGTAAATTAATGAATGTATTTTAATTTTAAAATGCATTTAAAAGTTCACTATTGTTTTATTCACAGTTTGTAAACTTACACAATTGTTTTGTTTTTATAAAGAATGCTTTATTCATACAAATGCATTGTTTTATTTGTTACTTCCATCTTTACAATGTGGGTCTTTATTTGAAGTAAATGCATAAAACAAATTGTTGCTGAATAGACATTGATATTTACATTAATCATATGATGGCAATATCATCAAAAAGTTATACCTTACAACCAGGCCCAACATTATAATATAGGCAAACTAGGCAGTCGCCTAAATATAAATGTTAACATAAAAACAGAACGTCAGAGCAGATTTCAAGGGCGCTAACTTGAATCAAAGTAAGACAAAACAAGCTTTTTGCTTCAGAAAATATGGTCAGCTTATTGATGTTGCATATTGTATCAGAAGATAATGTTGAGAGGCATGTATTTGTAACATAGGGGAGCATGCAATTGTGTTGACTTACCTAGGGCGCCAGATAGCCTAATGCTGACTCTTCTTATATCCCAACTCTATATGAATGTCTTTTGGAAAAAAAACTACATTGAAGTTTATACAAAGTCATAGCTTTTAGTACATCTTGTGATGTCCCTATGACTTTCCTGTGATGTCTTTAGATCTATTTGATGTTGTAAGCAGCTTTAAGGGAGGTGGGGTTTAATTATTTTTGATATGCACAAATATATGTCCCAAATTATCATTTTCATTAAAGATGATGTTTTTGGTATTTAGATATCTTAAAAATTAAAAATTTCCATGTGGCTTGAAAAAATATTTTAATTTTTGGTGTTATTTTATATGTTAAATCATATGCAGTGAAATTTGAGTGATATCAAACTGTAGCTAAGGAAGTCCTGAAGCCAAAAATATATTCTCTCATAGCATTATCTATTATTGAAAATGATTATTTGTGACATATGCCTGTGCATGTCAAAAAATGCCATTAGACCCTCATCCCCCCTTAACGGCCGATTCTGTAACTTTGTTATGATGTTTGGGGAGCTGTCTGTGGTGTGACACTTTAAAATGAAAAATTATAGATTTTTCAGTACAGCTGGTAACAAATTACTAAGCTGCATATTCATTCAAATGATAAACAAAGGCATGGGGCATGAATTGAGACAGCTTCATTGATGATTGAGGCATCAAAGTAACACATACATTTTATGGACTTGTCACTCACCAGGGTTGTGTCTGCAAAAGCTAAACAAGTCAGAGACATGAAGGAATAGTACTATTATATCAAAGAAATTATTCCCTATTTGATATGAAAATTTATGGAAATTTAAGCAATGTGTTTCAGAGACTGTAGGTAAAAAATGCTGGAGACTTGGTATCAACAGATAGTTGCATGATCTCAGCTGTATTGAGATATTATAGTTTTTAACAAAAGGAAAAGAGGATTTATGAGAAACCAAGAATGGATTACTGAACACTTTACAACAAAATAAGAACTTTGACGTTATAGTTTCAGGATTGGTTTTTTTTCTTGTGGAGTTTGGATTAATAT